>CM076583.1:579714049-579951642 GCA_034641835.2 Pinus albicaulis
TGATTCGGTATTGAATGCCTTCGTACCAATAAAGATTTGGCGCTTGTGATATATTAATATATTCAACAAAAATCTTCGTATGCAAAATAGATGAATCGCATCGGAAGTTTTCGAATGGAAAATGAGTATCACAATACGTTTATCCCGATTGATCGATTGCGATTGAAGATCTTTCCGATCTCTAATGGTGGGGTCTACCATATTTTTTAAACAAATGTTTGATTTTCTTTTAAAAGCGTTTATTATCAAATGCACATCGGATCGGGGAATTTCAACTAAGCGTAAAGAGTTTCTTAAAGATTGTCCCGATTAATCGATTGCGATTGACCGCATCGCATCGGAAGTTATATTTGACTGTTTTAAAATCTTAGCGATTTAAAATTTTCCGATTGGACTAATCGCATCGGAAGATTTGAAATGGGCATATGAAATTTCTTTTGAGGGTTATCTCCGATTCTCCGATTGCGATTGAACTTTTAACTTTGATATGTTTTTTATGATAAGGCCTTGTATATTAGATCGGACCATAAGTTTTTTGAATGTTGAATATGAAATTTTTCAAAACAATGAATTTTATTTCTAAGTGTTTTATTTCTAAAAAGAAAGGGACCCTATTTCTAAATTTTATTTCTAAAATTTAGAAAAAGGGAGGGTTGTTGTATAGTACAACAGGTTGCAAGGGTTTTTAGATACTAATGAATGCGAAATATATTTGAAGCATATTTATGATATCTGGACTAATCGTGCTCATTACTAAAGTGCATCTCTGTTATTTATTTAAGCTGCGAATGTGTCTGTAATCTAGAATTAGCTGCGATTATGATGTTCTGCAATGGTAATTACTGATGTGCAAGTGGATGCGAAGGTATTGATCAGATCTGTTAATTCTAGTAGCTCTGTTATAATTACTTGCTAGTTTTATTGTTCAAAGGCTGCGAATAGACTCGATATGTGTGAACCTGCTATTGCAACACTGATCTGCCTTAATTACCTACTCTCTCCCAGGGTACGGAAACCTGGTTCCAACACGCTGCCATATTACTTTGGGTGAGACCTTGACCTGTGAAAGTGGGTCATTGCCGTAGGGGCCAATAGTATAGTGGTTTTTTGGCAAACCTTAACCTATGAACCTGGGTCAAGACCCCTCAATCCAACAGTAAATAAAGGTAAATAAGTTATTTTTCTTGTCTATAGAGTTTTTATTTTAGAATTATCCTTTGTTAGTCAGGGTCCCTCCTTTTTTTATTCATGAAACAAAGAAATCGACCCTCCATCCTATAGGTAAGAGTAAGATATTCCATAGGGTTCAAGGTTGTACAAAAAACATGGCTCAAATTTGTGAGCTCAACATATCACTTGCAGGAATTGAACTTGGGTGGAGAGGAGGATATTTATTCCTCCTAGCTACATGAGATAAACCCAATTGATAAGTTATTTGGGTCTCTATTTTAGAATAAGTTATATTTTCTTAGTTAGAGCCTCTATGGGTCACTTTTTCCTTTTTGAAGTAAGTGTTTCTATTCTATTTAATTAGTAACAAAATATAAATTTTTACAACAAAATAGGAGAGCCTGCAATGCTCGTACCCCCAAAGGAATCTAGACTAACATTAGAGTGTTGATGGATAGACCCTAAATATTACTCTATGCCAAGAGTATAGAAAGAAAAAAAATTAATCTAACCTACCCATAGGTAACTCATTCCATACTCAAAAATAATGTTTGTGGTAACAAATTAAGTCCAAAAAATAAATTATATTGGTTCGTCTGAAGGAAATTGGACCCAATGTAACATGATAGTATTATGAAAAATTATAATAGTAAATATAATTATAAATAAATATATAAAAAGTAGAAACCATGGTGGAGGTATTAATATTTAAGACTAAGCACATAACCATTAGTATCTTTCTTAACATAGCGGATTATAAGAGGGGAGTCCTTCGAGTTCCCTCTAGCATTGGTTACATAAATTTGTCATTCACCTACACTAACTATGAGAAGGGAGAACTACAAGTGGTTTTGTTTCTCCAAAACCTAAAACAACTATAGAAGCTCATAATAGTTAAACTCCTTCACAAGCAGGGCATGTGCCACAAAGGTATTACTGTGCTAATGGAGTTCAACCGTGAAAAATTTAGTGTCTTATATTCAACTAATACCTATATTAGGCACATACCCTACTAATAGTTGATTTATGTCATCATTTTCCCTGTTAGCACATTCCACCTTGACATCCTCCTCGATGTTCTGAATGAAATCCTGGGTAGTGGATGGATTTATATTCTTGTAAGTGATTGATGCAAATTTAGCATCATCATCCACTTTTGTCACATGAAAAACAACCTTTTGCAAACAAGAAGCATGTGGAGCCATGAATGCACACAAAAGGACCAACACATAATTACTTAGGTCTTCCAAAATAATCCAATGTTTAGACATAGAGTTTTTGAAACTATGCATGTTTAATAGTAGAAAAGTCAAACTTATTTTTTTCCCATGGTAGGATGTCGGGAGTTGAATCCACTAGGTGAACCAAATTCGTGTTTTGTTCATTACAATATTCTTAAACATTATTTTTGTGGATGCTAACACCATCATTCTAATAAATCACCACTAAATACAACCCCTTCTCTAGTGCAGGCCATCCTTGCCATTTACTTCCCCCAGCGACTCACACACAACATAACATGAATTGACTAGCACATGGAAAACTACATGTCAAAGTGGCCTTGCACTTGTGTGACCTAGCTATCATGTTGATCGAGCACCCAATACGAGGATACTTAATGGGAAATTTTGACTACATACCTGAATTAAATAATATGTATGGACTTTTTTCATACCCCACTACTCTTCTATAATTGGTGCTACATGTAACCCATAATTTTTGTGGATACCCCTTTTAATTTCTTTTAGAATTATTTGTAAGTCATTCCCTATCCTCCGCAATAACTTAAAGTTGTAATGCATTTTGATACATACTTGAATCCTATTGGCATGAAAATATTAAGGACTGAATTCTTGATAGCTCAATGTCCTTTTCGAGATGGGGGAGGTATTTTTCCCAAAACCCTTGAATCCTTTTTGAAAAACTTTAATCCTTTTTTGTATTGAACTTGATTTTCCTACTAGTCTTCAATGAAAGAAAAAATGAACACATGCAATGTGATCTCAAAGTCAACTGTCCACTTACCTTCATCACCTATTGTTCCATTCCATGTAACTTTAGGTCTAATAAAATCAACAATGTGTGTTATTAAATCAATCCAATTTTACTTATACTTTACTATAGAACCAAATAGTATGCTTTGAGAGATGTTGTCTTTTCATATAAAAATCATGATGTTTGGCTTGAGCTTAAATGATTTGACCAATTTCAGGGCTTTCATGAATCAAACACCATGCAAGTATTGACTTATTAATCTCCAAAGGTTCTTTTTGTATTAGGTTGAAAGAGACAATCACCTTAAATTGAAGCCTCCAAATATTAGTTAATGGAAACTACAACAATGAGGTTATATTGTCCATTTTATAATCATCAATATGCTGGTAATTAAAAAAGGTATTCAAAAAATTTAAACTCGTTCCTTTCACCAATCCCAAGGAAGAAAATTACCAAGATTGAAAGATAAACAATAAGGAACTAAACTCTAAATTTTCTCACAAATGAACATATCATTATCTATATGTTTAAAACTATAATTCAATGGGATTAAGGAAATCACTTCTAATATTATAGTGAGAGAATGTCCTAAACATTTTTTATGCCTCTACAAAACAAGTGGATGGTAAAAAATCATGATATTTTAGTGAGGGTCTTACCCACATTTAACAAAATTTTGAAGGCTCCCAATTCTAATATAGGAAGGGCTTAACAATTTCTTAAGATTTCCA
The DNA here is from genome assembly GCA_034641835.2 of Pinus albicaulis. Taxonomy (NCBI): domain Eukaryota; kingdom Viridiplantae; phylum Streptophyta; class Pinopsida; order Pinales; family Pinaceae; genus Pinus; species Pinus albicaulis. Next base: position 579,717,946 of record CM076583.1, read on the forward strand.
TATAGTGTTGGCTATAAATGAATCCTCTATCTTAACTAGGTTGGGTTGATAAGTAGGATTTTAAAATTAATAACTTCATTATCCTTTCTTTATAAGGAGCATCCATCATATGTAATGTGATTGGAAAAATGAAATTTCTAAGATTTATCACTCTCCATTTACATAATATCCATTTACTGCACATGGCTAATATGTGCTTATGCATGATAATGAAGATGGTATGCAACTCCTTATAGTTTTCCCTTTTATCAATCCTCTTGGTTGGTTCGATGGCCTCCATGGTGGGGGAGACTCCCCTTGTTAGAGAAATGGTAGTTAATTAGTTTCTCTTATCACGACATTATCTTGTGACTATTATTATGTGTTCTTGTGTTTTATCTTTTATCATCAAGACTAATCCCAAAAAAAATAGTAGAGGACACCAAATGTTGTCAAGGAAAACCCCCCCTCTTTAGGGAAAACCTAGTCAAAATTATTTCTTCAATAGGTTCAAGATGAGATGACCAAAACCATTAGATTACAGGATTCCTCCATCAAGTCATCCCTTCACTGTGTTAGCACCGAGAACTCAAAGACACCGAGATCTCCTTTTCTTGCACCAAAACTTCATCCTCACTAAGAAATAGACCAAACATCATCATAGTATTGAGCATACCAAACATTATTGTAGCATTGAACTTCATGAATAATATGACACTGAACACTGAGACAATAATGTGTTCTTATAGCACCGAGTTCATGTACAACAAAAAATCCACAAAAAACTATAGCATTATTTAATATCATGCCACCAAGCCATTGTACTGCACCTTCTCCAAGTATTAACCTAGCCATAGTGACATACAGAATTGAAACTTTTCCGAGACATAGACACTACAATTTCACCAATACATAGAGACTGCAAATTCATCGAGCTTATGAACTATTGTACCTTCATCGAGCCTGCAATCTGAACCTTGGTTGTAGAGAGATAAGTCTACACGGTGTTACTGTCCAAACCATCTGAAAAACTCAGACATTTGTGTCTGATAGTATGCCTCTGTGGAATAGGCTGAGGGGGGTATTTATAGTTTTTCCTTCACAAAATAAGCTGACATGAACTTTATGAATTGTTGTGTCTTTTTTAAGGTGATCTGACATTACTATGTGTCTAGGTTTTAGGCCGACTTGAGCATGTTGACTTGTATATAGTTTGAGGCTGACTTGAGAGTGTTTCTTTGAAGAAGATTTTCCAAGGATGATGACCTTTGAAGGATGTGACCTTATGGAGGATCCTTTTGACCAACAACCTAATATTACATGATTTAAAATCCAAAATATATCAATTTAAATTTGTATTGACTAACCTATAAGTCCACAATTGGGACCTTAAATTAAATATGACCCAAGCATCAAACCCATGCTTTAATAAGTCATTTAATGATAATAATAAATTATTTTGACAAATACATTAGTAATGAAGACCAAACCTAGTTACATTCTTCAACACCCCCTCTTAAATAGGGAGGTATTCATATATAAAAGTAGTACATAAAATATAGCACTTCATCTATGAATAATTTTAGGAACCGCAATGTAATGGACTAGATTCCTAACCAGGGAAATCTATCCATTTAGTCTCTCTACAATTTATGCACCACAATGCCACATACTAGATTCCTAACCAAGGAAATCTATCTGAATGAGACTAAGATGGATTAAAGCTTTTAGCCTTTATAGGTTTCATCAAGCTTACTTACTAACCATCAAACCGGGGAACTAGGTGTACATCCACCCAATGCCACCCTCCCTACTAGAAATCAACACAAAGTGTCAACCTGATGTCTTTACATGCAATGATTCACTCACAAAGCCTAAACACATATTGATCCAATAGATCAAGAGAATTTCCAAGCAATTCTTCACTCACAAAGCCTCATCACTCCTTGATCCAACATATCAAGGACAACCAATCTCTCCCAATCAAATTGATTGGTAACCAGCATGCTATAAAATCCTTCGATAGATTCACATGTGCAAACATGAACCCCAATCATCAATAATTTAAAATGCATAATAAAAACAAATATTCCGGGTTTCGATGTTTCCCTTGAACTAATTTTAGTAGTACTATCAATACTATCCTTTTAAGAAAATATTCCTCTTCATATTTTACATGTGGCAACATATATTTCCATAATATATTATCCAACCAGAAACTTTGTTATGCCCTCCCTCTTGACTAGGGAAAGTTATTCTATCCAGACTCCCTCTTAATGTGGGGAGATTTACTTCTTTGTTATGTGTTGGATATTTCATGGATTCCATACTTCTCATCATACTTATCATCTTCTCATCTTTATGATGTACTTGCACAACTTTATAGAAAGTACAACCAAAACTATAAAAGAATAAATTTAGCCATATCATAATCATGGAATAATTTTCATTAGATACCCAGACAAGAGACATATACTCTTCAAAATTTTACTAGGGCTTTTATCATAAACCCTAGACTACTTCATAATGTCTTTCATTCTCTCTAGGGTTTCAATGATTCTTTCAAAGTTACAACATACCTTGCTATAACATATAGTAAACCCTAGAACCAATATAGATCTACAAGATATATAACAACCTTTAAAATTCACATGTTAGAATTTCCACTAGGGATTCTTTCAAATCCTAGATTTGATACAAAAAAAATTATCAAGGTTAATCATAGCTCAGGAAATAGCATGATAAACTTTCACTAGGGTTAGTTACAGACCCTATATTTTCAATTAATTTATCAAAACATATCATGAAGAGCTTCTAATAGGGTTTTGATGTAAACCCTAGATTTTCCATCTATAAATTCTCAGCACACATTATATAGATTCAGATGAACATACATACTAGTGAATTCAATAATTAATAGAGCTTAGATGTAAAACCCTATACTTTTCAAACATCATCCTAGAACACCAAAATTTGAATAGCACTTGTCTCCAAACCCTAGGACGTATTACCATTAGAAATTTGGACAACTCATATATCTAGGAGATTACCATCATGCGTAAGCACATCATATGATTAGTAAATATTTAATATATTAGACATACATTGACCTAGACTAAGTTAGGATTTCACTAAAAGGAACATGTACCTAGGGTTTCATTCATAGGACTTTTCATGGCAAGGATTTTTCTTGTAGACATAACCAAAAACTAGGGTTTTGATTCATTGTCAAAGAAAAATATTATTATATCAAGGCTTCAAAGGTTTGATACTTTTAATAGCATCAATTCAACCCTCATAAGTTATAGCTTCTATGAACTTATCAAAATCTCGAACAAAACATTATCAATATATCAATTAGTATATCAATTTCTTCATTAATATCCCTAATTAGGTTTACGGTTTCACACATTACCAAAACACCCTTAGGTTAGGGTTTTTTAGAGAACTTCTCAGGGTTCCTTTCATGTAGACAATTAGATATGTATAAGGTGGTAGATTCATCAGATGATGAATCACCCCAAACAAGAATCTTTCAAGATTCAAGAGAGTTAAGTACAAAAGATGTTAATAGTGTAGAAAAGGATTTATCAAAGAGAATTAACAAAGCTTTATAATTTAATACATAACTATTTTTCTTGAAAAACATTCTTGTGATGCCTTCATTCATACTCCTTGATCTTTTAGTGAACCATTTCCCATAATTATGAGTCATAGTCTCCTATACCTACAATGCATACTTTCAATCAAACCGCGATATGAAGAGCATATTTTTCTTTTTCAAGTTGGATATTTTATGCAACTATGTGAGATGGAATTATAATATATCAAGTATCAATTTAAGAAGACATTTATTTTATAGCTATATTAGTAGATCCTGAAGATCAAAATTCTAACATTGTATGCTATCACATATTAGACTAGCCATAAGAATACAAATCTAGAGATTCATATATACCTTGTAATAACATACCTTTGATTTGATAGTTCTAATACTTACTTTATTTTATTGACTTCAGACCTTAGATATATCTCCATAGGGTGTATACTAAACGTGCTTATATGTCATTTCCTTTGACCTTTAATTACTTGAGTCTGAATTCTTACTATTGTGGCATCTTCGAGGTATCACCAAGTTTGGATTGTTCTGGTTATGTAGTGGTACTAAGTTGAGGGAATTTTAATAAAATAGAATATATGTATACTTAAGACTGTATTTATATTGAGACTGAGGTGTCCCCCTTCTTTATGGAGGGACACCACACTGTAAATGTTTTGGTGGTGTCAAATCTGTGACAATAGAAAATATTTGATTTCTATGGTGACACCGAAATTTTGTTCTTTTGATAATAACGAATTTTATGACTTATTCATGAACTGTGATCAAGAGAACGCCAAGTTTTTTTAATTTTGATTGTTTTGAACTTTTTCATGGAAACCCTTTTATGTTATTGAACCGCATATTTATCCTTGTAAGAGTATGACTACACTGAGATGTATGACTACATTGAGATGTCTTGGAAAATATCTGAATTGTGTCACTGTGATGAGACTATCTTCTTGAAGGAGATCCAAATAATGATGTCTTTAATATGAATTAGCTCACTGATATTTTTCTATTCATCCATAAATATCCTAGGGATCTTGAACTTGATGAAAATATATCCTCTTATAGATTCAAATATTAAAACTTCCTTTTAACCTTTGACCATAGCTCTAAAACCATGTTAGAGAAATGGAAGTTAATTAGTTTCTCTTATCATGACATTATCTTGTGATTATTATTATGTTTTATTGTGTTTTATGTTTTATCATCAAGAATAATTCCAAAACAAATAGTAGATGACACAATATGTAGGCACGCTGCTAGGGAAGATCCCCACTCTTTGGGGAAAACCCAGTCAAAATTATTTATTCATAGGTTCAAGATGAGACGACCAAGACCCTTAGACTATAGGCTTCTTCCATCAAGTCATCCCTTCACTGTGTTAGCACTGAGATTTCCAAGACACCAATATCTCCTTTTCTTGCACCAAAACTTCAACCTCATAGAAACATACAAAACATCATCATAGTATTGAGCATACCCAAAATCATTGTAGAATTGAACGTCATGACTAAGGTGACACTGAACAATGAGGCAGTAATGTGTTCTTGTAGCACCGAGTTCATGTACAACACCAAATCCACACAAAATTATAGCATCATTTAATATCATTCCATTGAGCCATTGTACTACACCTTCTCCAAGTATAGAAACTGAGCCATAGATACAGAGATAACTGTAACTTTACCGAGACATAGACATTGAAATTTCACCGAGACATCGAGCCTGCAAATTCATTGAGCTTTTGAACTAATGTACCTTCACCGAGCCTATAATATGAAATTTAACTGTAGAGAGATAATTATGCACTGCGTTATTATACAATCAATCCAAAAAACTCAGAGATGTGTGTCTGAAATTATGCCTCTATGGAATAGGTCAAGGGGGATATTTATAGTTGTTCCTTCACAAAATAAGCTGACGTGAAATTTATGAATTGTTGTGTCTATTTAAGGTGAGTCAAAATGACTATGTGTCTAGTTTTTAGGCCGACTTGAGCATGTTGACTTGTATAAAATTTGAGCCCGACTTAAGAGTGCATATTTGAAGAATATTTTCCAAGGATGATGACATTTGAAGGAGATGAATTATGGAGGTTCCTTTTGACCAACAACCTAATATTACATGATTTAAAATCCCAAATAGGATCAATTTAAATCTGTAATAACTAACCTAAAAGTCCACAATTGGGACCTTAAACTAAATATGACCCAAGCATGAAACCCATGATTTAATAAGTCATTTAATAATAATAATAAATCATTTTGACAAATAAATTAATAATTAAGACCATACCTAGTTACATTCTTCAATACCCACTCCTCCCCTCTCTAGAAGTGTTGTTGATGCTGCCTTCCATTCCCTTGTTGACTCCCTTCCCAAGAGTGCATGGTTAGATGTGCCTGCATCCAAATTTGTTTAAAAAATGAGGAAATAATTAATTTATCCCTGCTATATGGTGCATGATGCACTTCCTTGGCTTATGTAAAATGCACCCTAATCGGAAATTTTATCGAGATGTGGCCTTCTCCAAGGTCGATGGAAACCTACTTAAGAAAAATGTAGAATACAATGATGCAAGTAGATATTTCCCTCTTGACGGTGGGTAATGGATTCTTTTTTTCCTTATTTGAACTGAAAGAGGATAGAGATATTGTGTTCCAAAATGGGCCATATTTCTTTGGCTCTAGAGGAATGTATCTGAATAAATGGACTTTCGACTTCAATCCAGATGAGGATATCCCCACTTCCATCTCGGTGTGGGTTAAAATTTTATGGCTTCCTATCTCTTGTTGGAGCAATGATTGTCTCAAAGGCATTGGAAATGGAATTAGGAAATACCTGGACAAAAATGAGCCCAAAGGCTCTCAATTGGCTATTGCCAAAATTTTTGTAGAAGTAGATTTGCAAAAGGGTCTGTCGGGGGAGATCAATCTAAAATTGGGAGCTTGGAAGCATAGGTAGATTCTAGATTATGAATAAATTCCATTGAAGTGTATAAATTACCATGATTATGGCCATTTCACCAAATATTTCCCCAAATCCAGAAAAGACAAAAATTTTGAACCTATAGTGGCTCATGAAGAGTAGTGGAAAAAGAAAAAGAAATGAGCCTGAAAAGGGAAAGGAACTACCCAAAAACCTTGAGTAAATGTAGAAAATTTCACTTTGCCCTCCTCTTTGAACACCTTTATGGTTATTAGTGAAGATGACAAGGAAATACCCCTCCAACAAGACATTGGGATTCACTCGGTGGAATACTTGGTTTTTGAAGATGGGGAAATAGTTGTTGAGAGTAATCTACCTATTATTGGGTGTGAAGCAAATCCTCCAAAGTTAGTTCCAGACCCTGAACCTCTGAGAAAAATTCTTGTAAGTATGAAAAATGATATAGAAAGATTCATTACACATCACATGACTCAAAATATACCTCAGGATGATGAATGTAGCAGCCAGGAAACAGGGAATTCAAAGAAAAAAGGGAGACCAACTAACAAGGAACTATGAGAAAAAGAAGATGAACTGAACAAAAAACTAGGAAGCCAAACAATCCTTTTAGAATTTATGAAAAGGAAAGGAGGGTAGAGTCTCCCTTACCACTCCCAATAAATGAAATTAATCTCTTGGAACATCAGGGGGCTAGGAAATCTTGGTAAAATCCTAGTAGTTAAAGGAATTTTTAAACAAGAATCTTTGATTGTGGTATTTCTTCAAGAAAACAAATTAGAGGAAGCAGAGGCCCTTAGAGCTATGAGAATTTTTTGGTATTATTTTTCAGGGTTCGTCCAATCATCTAGAGGAGCCTTGGGAGGGCTTGGTATTTTTTTGTCAAAAAATAAATTCTCCCCGGTGGAAGAAATATAGATGAAATCCTACGTGATGGCCCTACTGGAGGAAAGAGGAACTGGTGAGAGAATACATTTCATTAATTTTTATGCTCCAGTCCTATACAACAAAAAAGGTTGAATTCTGGAACTCCTTAGAAATCCTTTTTGAGAGGAATCTTCACTCTAACAATGTGATGGGGGAGTGATTTTAATATAGTTCTAAATACAAATGAGAAAAGAGAAGGGACGTCGGTTAGGGATCCATTCAGAGATAGAATGGAGGAAATTTTGGAAATATGGGAATTGATTGGTATCAATCCCAAGACTGGGAGATTCATGTGGTCCAACAGGCAGTCTGGTGATCTCTTCAAAGCAGTCTATTTGGACCACTTCTTGATCCATTATAATTGGCTCCTAAAGGGACTTCACTGCTCTTCATTTGTTGAAGCACAAGAAGACTTGGATTATACACCCATCATGATCAACTTGGAGAATACTAAAAAACTAGGTCCTTTTCCCTTCAAGTTCAATGAAAAATGGGTCCTCGATGAAGAGGTTGGGATTATGGTGAAGCGGGCTTGGTTGACTCCAGTATAGGGCTCTCCGAGCTATGTCTGGGAAACCAAGTTGAAAAATGTTAAAAAAGAGCTCAAGAGGTGGTTGAAAGATAATTGTTAACCCCCAGGGGAAAAAAGGAGAGTAAGCATTAGATGAGCATTACAAAATGATGGAGTAAGAAAAAATAGAAGAAAATCACATCCAAAAGGAAAAGTACCTCTCCAAACATATTTTCAATCTAAGCTCGAAAAGGAAAATATGTGGAGATTAAAATCCCGAAGTATTTGGTTGAACGCGGGGGACTACAACACCACTTTATTTCACAAATAGGCCATGCATTGATAAAAATTAAATAGAATAAGGGAAAAAACCTTGATGAAAGGAATAGGATCAAATCTTTTGATGAAAAAAAATGAGTCATTTCTATTTTTCAAAGCACTTCTGAATAGTTATTCTATCTCCCTCGACAGCGTTGCTGATTTTATTCAACCTCTTCCTCAAGTTATTTCTCCTTCTGTTAATAGCTCTCTTATAGGTGAGATCAAGGAAGAAGAAGCTCAGAAAGCGATCTAATCCTTGGAAATAGAGAAGGCCCCTGGTCCAGATGGCTTTTCAATTTGCTTTTATCGATTATATCAGAACATTATCAAAAAGGACCTTGTTCGAATGTTGAACCATAGCAGAAGCAAAAAAAAATATTGGATGAAGCACCAATTCTTCCCTCCTTACATTAATTTCAAAGGAAGCCAATCCCTCTAATTCTCAAGATTCTAACCTATTTCGCTTTGTAACTCTTCCTATAAAATCTTGACAAAGATTATATCCAACATAGTTAAATATTTGCTTTCTTCCTTCATCTCTAAGAATCAAGGTTGTTTTATGCATCACTAAAATATTTTATACAATGTCATTATGGTGCAAGAGGAAATCCATTAGAGGAAAGAAGTTGGAGAAGCCAGAATGGTTATCAAATTAGACATGGAAAACAAGTTTGATCGGGTTTCTTTTTCTTGTCATGAAAAAATTAGGATTTAGCAATGAATTCATTTTATGGATTAATGCTTTCATTGGCTCTCCTTGGATTTCTCCCTTAATCAATGGTTGACCTACACCTTTTTTTTCCTCTCATGGGCTATGGCAAGGTTTCCCTCTATCCCCTTTGTTATATATAATTATGGATGAAGTGTTGAGTCGTAATCTTGAGGCGAAAAGGGTGGTTGGTTCCCTCCTGGGTCTTAATATTGCAAGAAGTATTCATGATATAAATCATTCCCAGTTCACATACAACACCCTCTTACTAGGAGGAGCTTCCATGGCTATCGCTGCAAGATTCAAAAATACTTTAGATAAGCATCTTCTCTTATCTAGGGGGTTGATAAATAAATTGAAATGTCAATTGATTGGTTGGAATTCCAAGAGGTGACTTTTAAGGTGATCACCCGCTTGTTGGGATTCCCTCTCGATGTCAACGGGGTCTCCCTTTCTTACCTTGGAATTCCCATTTCTTTTAAGTCGACCTCTAGGGAGGATTGGGAATTGATTGTGCAGAAAATAAGGAAAATAGTGCAATCTTGGGGAGTTCGGTGGCTCAACTTGGCGAGGAGGGTCACCCTCACCAAATCTATTCTTTCCTTTCTTCCAGTGTATTTGGGAGCTGGACTTTTGGCCCCTAAGAATATCAATCAACAAATAGGAAAGATAATTCAGAATTTCTTATGGAAAGGGGGAAAAGGTAATGACCACAAATTTCATCTTGTTAATTGGAACTTGGTTAAACAACCAAAGAGTTTAGGAAGACTGGAAATTAAGGATCCTAAAGTTATGAATTTATCCTTTGGGGAAAATTTGGTTTGGAGACTTTTGGACTCCATGAATGGTGGAAAAAGGCTTTCATCATAAAGCAATTTCAAAAAAATCATCTTACTAGGTTGGAAGAAGAACAATAAGAAGGGAAAGGTTAAAAAATTTGGAGTGTGTAAAGCATCGTTTATTTTGATTATGGAAAATATGGGTTGGAATCTTAGAAATGGAAAATGTATTCATCTCTGGAAAGATAGCTCTCTTGTTTCTTCTTGTCTTTGGTTTTTCAACCTCTCTTCGTGGATGATAGATCATGGTTAAAATTGCATTGCTAACATTTATTTTTGGGATGAGCAAGGTTTGTAGAGTGGATGGTTGCCTTTAGACTTACCCATCCATCTTCAGAATATATGGCAATCTATGCTCAATCTCTTAAAAGGATTTGTGCCAATTATCAAAAGAAAACTGGATAGTCGAGTTTGGATGGGAGGTAAGAGTAAGAATTACTCATTTAAATAAGGTTACGCTCTCCTCAATAAGAATCCATCTCCCCCCGATCTCAAATATGGGGGAATATTTGGAATTAGGATGGGCTTCCAAAGGTTAACATCCTCTACTAGGAGTTGGCGCATGAGAAGATACTTACAGCATAAAACTTAAGGAAAAGGAACATTCATGGTCCCTCTCATTGTGTACTTTGTGGTAAATATGAGGAAACCATTAAGCACTTATTTTTTCATTTTTATTTCACTTCAGATACATGGAATTTTTCCTTAGCACCCTTGGTCCAAATTTCCTCCATTTTTGTGGAGTGGAATGAGATTTTTATACACTGGAATCATAAATTTCCATGCTCCAAGAATTCCATATTAATACAATGTTGGATGGAAATATCAAAATATATTTGTTGGTCGATTTGGCTCTATCAAAATTAGGGAAATTTTCAAGATAAGTGTTGTGGGCCAGAATCTGCTACTATCAAAGGAATGTCGCTTCTCTTCGAAGTGATTTCATCTAGGGTGTTTGATGCGTCAGACGTGCATGCTCTAACTAGGAGTGAAAAAGAGTGGCTTAGGATCTCTTGCCCTAATCAACTTGCTCTTAGGAAAAATTCTCATGTGGTTCCTTCCTTTTGTATAAGGCTATCTAGGGTGGAATTTGAAGAATGGAAAATGAATATAGGCCAGGTTTAATTACACTTTGATGGTGCTTCGAAAGGTAACCCCAGGAGGCTGGAGAGGGAGGGGTATTATTAAACCTCGAAGAAAATACTAAAACAAAGATTGTATGGGGTCTCGACAGAGCCACGAACAACCAAGATGAAGCATTATCTCTCTAAAAAGGATTAAAAGTTGGCATTTCCAAAGGTGTCAATAATTTGACTATTGTTGGTGATTCATTGGTAAGAATCCAAAAATGCATGAAAATTTGAAATCATGAGCACCTCTTAGATTTTGAATCCTCCCCAAGTATTCTAAGGATAACGTATTTACTTAGAAAATTTGAAAAAATAATAAAATTTCACATTAAATGAGCCAACAACCTCGTGGAGGATGCTCAAGCCAACATCGAGGTTGAGTTAGAACAAGGGATTACTACAATCAGCGATCATTGGGATACATGTCACATACCATAATGCAGAGTCAAAGTACAAATACCGTGGAGCTTAGTTGAAGTATGACAAAACCAATCATGGTGCAAGCATTTAAGGTGGAGTACATCCCGATGAGGCATCAAAGAGCTTTGGAAGGCGAGAAGGGTGGTTAGAAGTTATTAAACGGGTGGGACCAGTATTGGAGGGTGGTCATGTTTCATGAAAAGTGGATTCTCGGCCCTTGTTCACTCACCTGGATATTTAATATACGATCAGTTGAAGGTTGAGCTAGTACCATAGGGCTTCGAGACGAGTAGGTTTTGGTAGTGATGGAGATGGAAGGAAATGGAGTCAATTCATTTATGGTCAATAAGAAAGGGAGGAATTTCGGGAATGATCGGGCTCTTATATATAGCGGTTCGAAGAGGAAAATTATCCATATAATTTCCTTAGTAAAAGGGATAATTTCCAATAAAATGGAATTTGCAAGTAACAATAGTGGTAGTGATGCAACAGAATCAGGGCTCAGTGGAAGCATTGGAGATATGGTGGGTAGTTCCTGCAAACAAGTTACCATGTACATTATCAAAGAAATCAATGAAAATGTGGTTTTTTTTAATTCTTAGTTGTCTAATTTCAAGAAGGACATGGAACTGATCCAGAAATCCATGGATATTTTGACAATTATTGTTATGAACCTGCAACATAATGTTGATAATATTGAAGTCAAAGTGAAGACTGCCACTGTGGGCATGTTGAAGAAAGCATTCGGTTGTGTGGAACCTCCTCATCTTGCCGAAGTTATTGCTATTGTAGTTGTTCGTGGCCTAGAATCTGAGTCTTGCGTTGGTGATCGAGAGAGGCTAGGCTTTCCTCCTAATGAGGCAGCAGGAGATGACGATCCTAGTAGTTGTAGGTAGCGACTTTCATCCTTTGTTTATATGTTTTGTCGAATAGTAGTAATTTTTGGATTGTTTTGGAAGGTATATAGTAGAAGGCATGTAAAAAGGTAATGTTGGTAGAAACTGAGTCTCTATTCTTATTATTTTTCTGAATAATTATGATTCTGTGTGCTCTCTATCTGTAAGGGACCTAGTTTGTTTCAATTTTTATCAATGAAAATTTCTACCCGTTATATATATATATATATATTATATATATATATATATATATGCACAGTAATAATTCCCAAGCCTCCTAGGATTTTTTAGTGCAATAAAGAATCCAATTGAAAAGGTGAAAGACTTTTTTCCCTTCTTGTTTATCTTGAATAAAACCAAAACAAGAAGAAAATCACTAATATTTTTTTTTTAGTATTTTGGTATAGGCAACTATTGAGGAAGCCTAATAGGATGATAATGTATGTGCGTTATTGTCAACATTTTTATTGAAAATTTAATAATAACTAAGCATAAGGACCTCATAATCCACTTGGTCATATTTGGCTAGTTTTTTCCATTATTGATTGCAACGTGATTTTGGGAAGCTTATCTTATGGAATTAACTCAAAGAACAAAAGAAAAGATAGATCAATGACTTAAAAATTTTCCTCTTTGAGGGGGAAACCTCCTTTACATTACATAAATGAACAATTCTTGGATGACACAAATGATAATACCTCCTTGGTATATATAGGAGTCTAAGGGGTCACAATATAATCAGAGCCTACATAACCATAATAATTATGTAAGGGCACAACAATAACAATATGGGGATACATTAACAATAACAATAAAGGGAATACACTAGTATTGTATTGACCTAACATGCCACTCTCCTTGAAAAAAAATTTGTCCTCAACACTTGAGTTGTTTTGGATGCTTCTGTATAAAATTATCATCCTCCCATGTGGAATCTTCCACGAGTAAGTTCTTCCACTTAATGATATTTTTTAGTTGTTAGGTTCTTATTTCCGAGACTCCTTCAGGCTCAATTATGATTTTTCCTTCTTCGTCATGTTCTGGAAACACTGTTTGAACTAGGAGCTTGTCACTGATAACCTTCTTTAAGCATGAAACATGGAAAATTGGGTGTACTCGGGAAGATGCAAGCAACTCCAATTTGTATGCCATAGTACCAATATATTGCAACACCTTGTAAGGACCATAGTACTTGGGTGATAATGTATTATACTTCTTAGCTTGCTTGAGGGGAATTTGTTTGTATGGTTGTAGCCATAAAAATACCTAGTCGCCTACATCAAAAATTCTTTCACGCTGATGTTGATATGCATGTTATTTCATTCAATTCTATGACATAGTGAGGTTATCATTTAAGAGTTGGAGAACTTGTTGTTGATGTTCGATTTGATATTCCACTGCTTTAACCTTATAATTTTCTCTTAAATATTATGTGGTGGATGGTGGATGATATCCATAAAGTTCCATAAATGGGGTCACTTTTGCTGCAATATGGAAGGAAGTGTTATACCACCATTCAGCTAGAGGTAACCACTTGACCCATTGTGTTTTTTTATCATATACAAAGAAACAAAGATATCCTTCCAAAAATTTGTTCACTATATCAGTTTTCCTGTCATATTGAGGATGATAAGGTGAGTTATGAGCTCATTTAGTACCAAGACAAGAAAATAATTCCATCTAAAAATTTCTAGTGAAAATTGGATCTCTGTCACTTACAACAATCTTTGGGTTTCCAGGTGGGTTCTGAATTGTTTCCATAAATTCAGTAGCAACTTTACTGGCTTTAAAAGGATGAGATAATGCATAAAAGTGTGCATACTCGGTAATTTTATCAACTACCACCATGATGACACTCTTTCCTTCATACTTGGTTAAAATTGTGATAAAATCCATTGAGACATCCTCCTAACATTGACTTTGAATGGCTAAAGGTTGTAACAAACTTGGGGTCTTAATTGTCTCAACTTTATTTGTTGGCAAACTAGACATTCTGCCACAAACTTCTAAATATTAGATTTCATTCTATCCCAAAAAAATCCTTCTTGACCCTGTGGTAAGTTTTTAAAACTCCTAAGGGGGAGGTGTGCAATTCCAAAAGAATATTTTGCTTGAGTTGGGAATTCTTACAAAGATATAAGTGACCTTTGTACCACAATGAATAATTTTTCCAACTAAATGTATTAAATGTGTTGGGATATTGTTGGAATTTTTGAATGAGTGTCCACATCTCTTCGTAATTATTCCATTCATCCATTGCTTTGATTATCCAATCAAGTTGGATAATGTAAATCGCACAAGGCAATGCTTCCACATCCTCATCCTTTATTGAGAGTGCATTTGCAACAAAATTTTGCTTCCCTTTTTTGTAGATGATTTGAAACTCATAACCTAACATCTTTGTGACCCATTTTTGTTGCTCTTCTGAAGATAGTATTTTTTCCAAAAAGTATTTAAGACTATCATGATCTATTTTTACCCTGAAGTGCCTCCCATTAAGTAAGGTCTCCATCTCTTTAGTGCATGTAGTATTGCCAACATTTCCTTCTCATAAAATGTTTGTGTAGATAATTTCCTTTGATTGGATGAATTTCAAAAGAAATGGGTATTCCTTCTTGTATCAAAACAACACCAATTCCATTTTTTGAGGCATAAAATTCCACAATAAAATTTTTTGTGAAGTCAGTCATAGCTAAGTCTAGTGCTTGGCACATTGCCTCTTTAATATGTTCAAAGGCCTTAGTTTCTTATGGAGTCCAAGAAAAAACATATTTCTTCAGTAATGTTGTTAGAGGTGTTTCTATTCTCCCATAATTCTTAAAAAACTTGCGATAATACCCTATCAACCCGAGAAATATTTGAAGATTCTTTATGGTTTTGGGGATTTTCCATTCCTTAATGGCTTTAATTTTGTTAAGGTCTACCTTAACACCCGCATGAGATACAATATGACCCAAATATTCCACCTCCTATTCTCTAAAGAAACATTTGTAGGTTTTTGAATATAATAGTTTGAGCACCCTGTCAACATGTTGAACGTGATCCTTCCAAGACTTATTGTAGATTAGTATATCATCAAAAAATAATAACACAATTTTTCTAAGGGTTTGAAAATGGAATTTATCAAAGCTTGAAATTTTGAAGATGAATTAGTAAGGCCAAAAGGCATGACTGAAAATTCATAATGACCCTCGTGAGTTTTGAATGTCGTTTTGGAATGTCTTCAGTCTTCATTCTAATTTGATGATATCCCGAATGAAGATCCAACTTGGTGAAGTAAATTTCTCCATGTACTTCATCCAATAATTCATCAATGACAAGAATGAGAAATTTATCTTTAATAGTGAGCTTGTTGAGCTCCCTATAATACAGACACATATGCCATGATCCATACTTCTTGTGCACCAGTACTACTAGAGCAAAGAAATAACTTTAACTAGGTTGAATTATACCAACCTCTAATATTTCGGCAACCACACGTTCAATTTCACTCTTTTGGGAATAGGGATATCTGTAAGGTCTGGTATTTGGAGGAACACTTCCTGGAATCAAATGAATAGCATGATCATGATCATGAATAGGTGGGAGGCATTAGAGTCTCAAATACCTTGTAATGATTGTCCAAGACTTTTTGGAGATCTGGAGAAATTTATGATTTTGATGTTTAAACCTATAGTGAGCATTATTGTGCAATCACATCTCGTTGTTATTTCTTCATAAGCTTTTTCATGCCATTAGAGTTGATTATATTTCATAGTTTTCTTGTTATAGCCCTTAATTCAACTGCCTTACCTTCCCAAAAAAAATTCAAGGAAATTTCTTAAAAATTAAAAGCTATCGTCCCCAAATATTGTAACCATTGGACTCATAGCACAACATTAGCACCACTTATTGGAATGGAAAGCATTGGACTATTTAATACATATTCCCCCATGGGTAGCTTTATATTATGGCACTTTCTAGAGAAATTTGTAGTTCCTCCATGTGAAACCATCACTTGACACTCTGGTGCTGGATATAGGAAGAAATTAAATTCCTTGGCTATCTTACAATGAATAAAATTATGAGTACTACCTGAATCAATCAACATTATTACATTTTTCCTCTTGATCTATCCTCCTATATTTAGAGTTTGAGGAGTGGTAATTCCTACCAATGCATTTCAAGATATGGTCAGATTCATTTATTCTTTCTCTGGGGTTGGTTCCTGGTGTATATCCTCCTCTTTTGATGTTTATTGTTCCTTTTCTTCCTCCTCTTCACAATCTATGTATAATAATTTATTCTCAACACACTTATGACCTGTAGTGTATTTCTTATCACAATTGTAACAAATCCATTTTTCTCTTTCTTCCTCCAATTATTGTGGCATCAAACTTGTAGCTTGTGGTTGGCTAGGAGAAACAACACTTCCATATTAATAGTTGTGAGTGGTAGACTTCCTTGTTGCCATAATTTTTCTTTCAAATTTTCTTGCCATGTTGAATGCATTCTCCAAGGAATGAGGTTCCCAAAGGTGAACCTCATGTTGGATGTTATCCTTCAAAGTCCCTATAAATACATCAATCCTATACTCCTATGGAATTTAAATTACCCTAATATTCAATTTTTGGAATTCCTCAATGTGCTTTTCCATTGAATCCTTTTGCTTAAGATTTATCAATTGACTAAAGTTAGTGTTGCTCTTTGTATCCTCAAAATGTTATATCATTTCCTCTGTAAAAATTGGAAAATTGAAAAGTGGTTTACAAGAAAAAATCCATCGATACCATACAAAGTGATTGGATTCCAAATATAAATATGTAATGTGTACCTTTTGTGTGTGTTGCACATCATGGATATCAAAATATTGATCCACGTGTAGTATCCATGTTACTCAATCCTTTCCATCAAACTTCCTCAAATCAATATTTTGAATGTGGTGGTTCTTAAACCCAACATTGGAGTCTATAAAATCACAATTCATATTCCTTTTTTCCTCATCATGATTTTCATGGATTACCTTTTCACCACAGGGAAGGCTTTCTTCTAGCAACTTTTCCAAAACTTCCTTCAACCCCTCTATCTTGACATTCATCATTTCTTCCATGTCTACTTTTAAACCATCATTTCAAACATCCATGTCCCTTTTTATAACATATATATTAACTCCCATGTCCCTTTTTATATCATATATCTTAACATTCTTCATGTCTTCCAATTCACTTTTTGTTTCTTTTAGCGAGAGTGAAATTTTTTGAATTTGGTCTTATAAATTTGATATATCATGTTGCATTTCTTCCTCTTCTTCATACGTCATAGAAGATGTTACACCAAAATTTGGTCATCTAACCATTTACAATTAGATGGATCGAAGTACACCATGTAAGACAAATTTTACCATAGTAAAATTGATTTCACTATAAGAAATAATTTAATAAACCATATTGTATTAAGTTGTTTCTGGTTAAAACAAGAAACCCCATGAGGAATAATTAAATAAATCCTTATTTATTCAATTTTCCTCTAGGAATAATTAATTAAACCATTGTTTAAATAATATTCCTGGGCATATTTAACTCAATTATGAGAAATATTTAGATAAATCATTATTTTTCTTATTTTTCTCTAGGAATAATGAATTAAATTAGTATTTAGTTATTTTTCCTTGTTAAATTTGACTAAATCACCTAGAAATAGTTAAACAAATCATTATTTGTTAATAATTCCTTAACCACATTCTTGAAATGATAAATAAATCATTTGTTTTTTTATTATTTCTAAATAAAGGTATTTAATCAATTAATATATATTTTCCCTCCAACAAAATATAATAAAATATTCCAAGTGGTTAGATCTAGATCTTGGTTAGTAATATTTTATTATGTGCCATTATCGAGGATAACTCAATATTTTGTTATAAATAGGAGGGTTTTCCATTCATTGTTCACTTTGATCACTTTAATTTTCGTGCTTTGATCACTCTCATTGCTGCTGCTGCTTTCTTCAGTTATTGAGCTCCCATTGAGTTCAACACATTTTGTGTTTTCTACACCATTGAGAGAGAGAAAATTATGGATCTGAAGCGTTGAGGACAACCAAGAACCCATCCCATTGAGGGGGACTGATAACATTATTATTTTTTCCTTTCCTAGGTGTTATAATACATTCAAAATTATTTATATCTTGTCTTATCCGTTGGATGCAAGGAGCAATTCTTATTTATTTTCACCATTTAACTGCTTTTACTGCATAGATGGGGTTTTTTGCAGCATTGTTTTTAACTATCGATTGTAGATCTAAAGAATTTAAGAAACCATCTTTGTTGTTAGGGTTGTTTTTCACACACATCTAAAGTGATCTCTTTTTGTACACTTGTGTTAAGAATTTACGCTAACAATTGGCGACACCACTGTTGTTATTCAGATTCTTGTGTCACCAGTAGCTTCAGTAACTAGGGTTTTTATTCAGCTTTTTTCAGTCTCTTGATGCTTTTTTTAAACTTTTATGCCCTAAAACAGTAAAAATTCTAACTTCTGGTTGTTTTCGGGTGTTTACCATAGGTAACAGATATCAGTCACGCTAGAGACAACAACTTTTCTGCAACCTTCTACCCAAGGATCTAGGAACTGGAACTCACACTTTTTGGCATAGAACCTGCAATTTCTGCATGAACTCACACATGTTAGCCCAGAAAATGAGATTTCCATAGCTTACAGTTCAATACCTGCGAGCTGCCACTTTTTTCTGAGTTTTTTCTGTGATAGTCAGGATTTTTTGCAAGCACTATTTTGGGTTGTCTGACCTCCGTCTCAGCCTGTTTTAGGCCTGGATATGCTTAGTTTGTCTCCTTTAAGTAGAACCAAGCCCCTTAGGGTTTCAGTACACTTCCACCTTTCTAGGAGGGGTTTCGCTGAGTAGGTAGTATGAGATTTGCAGTGCTTTCAACCATTATTTCAGGGTCTGATCTATCATTATTTCAGGTCCCTTTTGATAGGTTATTATTCCACCCAAAACCCCCTCTTGATTTTTTTTCTCTTTCCCTCAGGGTTCCCTTGTTTCCCTTGGGGTTTTAATCTTTTGCCTCCCATTTTGCAGCAGTTTTCCCCTCCAGTTTCTTTATGTTTTCTGCATCATTTCCAGCAAATTTGAATCATTAGATCCCTATCCCTTAGACCTTATATATTTTTACCGTCTTGTGTGTTTTGATTCAATTTCACCCGCCTTTTAGACTAGTTGTTTGGGAAGCCTTCTGTTGGCTTGAATTTATGCATCTGTTTTGGTTTATTTTACTGTCGTTTTAGTTTTATTTACAGTACTCAACATTTTTTTCTTTTTCTTTATACAATCGTCTGGGCTTGATTAACTTACACACACTCACACCTAAATCGAAAAGTGCTTGGTTTACACCGTCAAGCCAAGACATAAATATCGTAATTAATTTATCTCCCTCACTAATCCTTTGTTTATCACTCTTCAACCTTTTTGTGTCATATGTGAATTTCCATCATTACTCCCCCAAGCCGTTTATCTCAGAGACTCCAAGGCCTTCACCCTAAATTTCCATTAGGAAGACTTACTCCACCACGTAGGGTCTGAGTTAATCCTTCGCCGAGTCCCCATACTAACTCTGATTCTGGTTCATCGAGTTCTTCCTCTGATTCTGAGCCTGGTTCCCCTCACCCTCATACCGTCATCATATCAAGCACCAACGCAGGTGTAGGTTCTCAAGCTGGTGGTGGCTCTGGCCCTAATGCTGTAGCCGCTACCGGAACCATTCCGGATACTCCTTTGCTACCTTTCATGGCAGGTTTAAGCCTTCCTGAGTTTAGCCAGTTAATCAATGACCCTATACTCCACAATTCAGGTTGGCCTGTTATGCCAACTATGCTTCCTTATGACATCCCTAAGTTTGAAGGAAACACTAGAGAGGACCCTACTAATCATGTCCACTCCTTTCACATGTGGTGTTCATCCAATTCCATTATCGATGACTCCATTCGCCTTTGGTTGTTCCAACGTACGCTCACTAGAGAAGCTACAAAGTGGCATGTTGACCAGACTTCCGTGTCTCATTCCAATTTTGTGACTCTTGCTAAAACATTTCTATCCTACTTCCAGTTACCTCCCCTCTATGATACCAGTACCGATTTTTTTATCGCATTCCGTCAAACTTCTGCCACCCACCTTTCTGACCATGTCCAAGAATGGCGTAGAAGGAGGATCTTGTGTCAAGCTCCTACATTCGAAGACCATTTATATATGGATTGGTTTCTTAGAACTCTTTTGTCATCCATCGGTACTGATGTCACATCTCACTTTCCTCAAACACTCCAAGTCGCGTTGAAATATGACTTGATCTACACCCAGTCTGGTTATGTTTATACCGTTTTACCGGATCTTCCTAGACCTGGTGGTGCTAGTGCACCAGGGGCATGTTACGTCGTCAATGATATCATTGGATCTCTTTCACATCCATATAATCATTCTCCCATGGGTTATGGTTTTCCCCATGGGGGTACTAACTCCTCTAGCATTTATTCCCCTCTCGGCAGCATGTATCTGGGTCAAAACACGCCTTATGCATTTGCTCAACTGCATCAACTGATGCCAGTGCGAGCTATTGCTCAACATATTTACCCCAATGTTTCCTAACCTCCTTTCTATCCTTATCCACAACCCACTGCTCTATCCCCTTCGACATTAGCACGCTAACCTCCCGTGCCTTCTCAACCTCCACCACAGCAGCCACCACCTCCTCAGGTTCAAGTGTATGCACAGCAGAGTGTGATTAATCCTCCTAATTCAAAGAAAAATAATAAGAGGAAATGCAACCAGAACCAACCAGAACAAGGTAACCAGGGTCGCCAAGGTAATCAATCAAACACACCCAAAGGGAACCAACCTAACACTACAAATTAACAATAGGGTGATCATCCCAAGAAGAACAAGCCTCTTCATACTAACAAGCCTTGTTCTTGTTGTGGTGTCCATGGCCATTATACTCATGATTGTCCCCTCTTATCCCAGATGCATCAGTTGTGGGAAGCACAAGCAGCGTCTAAAGGACAAAAAGCCACCACTTTTATTCCTCCAAACACTGCGCCAACTCAACTAGTTGTGTTCACTAATCCTTTCCCTCAACAAGGATATTTTATTGCCCAACCACCTCAAGGTTAGGCCACTCCTCAACCTTTGCAGTCTGGTTCTTCAGATTACCAGATTCTCATGATGAATTATTAAGAGGTCAATACTGCTGATGGCAACCTTCAAACCTGATCACGCCAATATGACAAGCAACTCGCTATGTCTGCAACCAAGTCCCAAACCAACAAAGTCCATTTCAACACCCAATTTTCCCTTACATATCCCTCAGCATAGGGCATAGGTCATTCACAAGAACCCCAAAGGGTCATTATGCTGAAATGTTGCTTCCGCCAAAGCCATCTACATCTACAATATAGTACATGACTTGGCACAATCGCCTGCTACTAGCACATGGCAGCAGGTGACTATGCCAAGTCAACGCTAGAAGTACTCCAATTGTGCCCATATCAACGAAAATCTCTATTATCTAATTTGATCATTGTGGATCCTTCATATGATCGTTTGATCATATTTGATGTCGAAAAATCATAACATCCCCCTTTACCTTCATTCATTTCCTTCCAAATACCAGTCAAGATTCATAATTCCCATGTTTAGAGATGTATCATTGACAAAGGCGCATCCACCTATTTGATGTTCGCCTTTGTTTGGAATAAGCTCAGATCTCCCGACTTATCCCCATCCACCATAATTTTTTGTGCATGGGATAGTCACCCTTCCCAACCCCTTGGAATGTTCTGCAATTGTCCTGTCACACTTGCGGGCAGGACTGTTTGTATTGACATTGAAGTCACTGATGCCCCCTCAGATTACAATATCCTCTTGGGTCATAACTATACCTATGTGATGTCAGTTGTCACATTTTATTTTCACAGTAAGATGTGCTTTCCTCAAAATGGAAATATCATCACCATCGATCAGTTGACATATTAAGAACTGAAGTCTCAGACCTCCCCCAAGCCTATTATAAATTTGGTGGCTGATAAAAATTAGTCGCACCTCTCACCAGTGTTTCACCAGGAGTCTATAAAGATTCCACCTTACTTGGTTCATTCCCTCATCTTGCCCCCCCCCCCCTCTTATCACTGACCCCGGCTTGTCAAGTGTTTTCATGATGCAAGCATCTCGGGCTAGCCACAAGTGGTCCAGGTTGACCAGTAAGCATTTAGCGCCTCCGAAACCTATTTTTGTTCACTTGACATGGCCTTCAGGACCTTCTCCTCAAGTACCTACTTCTTCTACTAGTATCTCTCCCAAACTTTTTCAACCTGGAATGGTTCTCCCTAGCCTTAACCATTTGGGATCCATTCCACCAGGCCATTACCCTTCCCATCAGATACCATTTTTAGCTCCCCCCCTAGAATATTTTTGGTTCCTATTATGGCTATGTTGAGCCTTCCCAATTTGACCCTGGAGATCCTAGTATGGTACATTTACCCCCCAACAAACACTCTTCCTCATCAGCTCAAACCTTATACTACTTTGACCCTGGTCCAACCGGTCATATGACCCCTCCCTTTGCTTCAATACCATAGCCACCTCAATAGGAACCTACTGTTGTTGCGAAATAATCTAGTGAGGGGTGAAAAGCCAAAAAGAAGGAACCTAAGTACAAGGCCCCCCAAATAGCTCCTGCTCCTCCTAAGCCTCCAAATAAATCACCTTTGTGTGCTTTGGGTGATGTTTTTGGGCGTGCCACCCATAACTATCCTAAGCTTCCTCATCTAAAAACTATGGTCAATGAGACCTTTCCTAAATCTGGCATCTCGGAGGTCTATGTTACCTTACCTGATTCAACTAAGAAACTAAAATTGTTTCACGTGAACCACCCCTATTATTTGTGTAGTTTTTATGGCCACTATTCTCATATTTTTCCCCATATCGATGACTTTTGTAACACCCTTAAGGTTTTTCGCCAAATAGAAGCTGCTCGTAGTGCATATTGTACCCCTCTACTTGTGAGTTCTACTTCAGCAGAACTAGAGAACATTTTTGCACCCATCGTGATACCTCCCACCGATGTCGAGATGACAGACGCTTTGGTTTCTATTCTATATCTATCATCATCCATGAGATCCATGGTGGAAGACCCCTTAGGGGCATTCCCTTTTGTTTTCGTCGAACCTCCTTCAATGAACACCTTGGTCAAAACATTGGTAGATGTTTCATCTAATATCTCTTCGTCTACCCTCCGTAGCAATGCTTATGTGAACAATATCTCTCATGATAATGCGTCAGTTTTCCCCGCTTCTTCATGTGGTCTACCTTCTGCCAATCCTCCCATATTTCATTCTGATGAAGAAATTATGGAAGTGATGACCACCCATGACTTTCCCTGGGATGATATGCACCACCATGCATACTTCCTTCAGCAACAGTCCCATGAAAAGTATGTTGTGGAGTCTAAAGACTTCATCCATGATGAGGTTGATGGGTTTAGAAATACCATTCCTGCGCTAGATGTTTTCGAAGAAGTAAATATGGTCAATATATCTCCTACCATTAAAATTAACATTTCCAGTAAACTAGGGGTAGAAGAAAACATTACCTTTGGGGCTGTAATATTCCTAAATTAGCACACAACTAATTGGGATATTAAATTTTAATTTTTCTCTTAGATAGAAGAATAAAAGGGTAGGGAGACTCACAAATATCCTTAGAAGGAATAAAAGACACTCCTAGTGTGAATGGAGGTCATATAAAAGATGTATTGAAGACCCTTAGGTGTGAAAAGGGGTTGGAGTATGTTGAATAGGTCAGCTTTGACCAAATCAAACAAAATTGTTATGGAGGAGTGGCATTAATGATGGGACCGCACAGTTTTGGAGGGAGATTAATTGCATGATGGTGGAAACCATAATGAGTGGGACCCAAGATGAGAAGGCTCACATTGATTATAAGGAAGAGGATGGCATCCATATGGTGGTTTTATGACTATTATTTTGATATGTCTATTTAGACTTTTGCTCTCTTTAGCTATTTAGCTAAGATTGTTGGTGATGTTTAGCACAGGGTGTTCTCGGTCGGGAATCCCACCTCTTTCCTTGAGAGACCTCTTGGGAGAGTATTGATACATCATTTCCATATATCCAAATTTCTGGCCAAGCTTCAGTCTTCAACTACAACGCAAATTCTACAGAATATTGTGTTGTATTGCAGGGTGTTGCAGTGGAGGGTTGATAAACCCACTTTCTGAGCTAGTTTTTCATAGGAGGAAGGATTCCTTCTCTTAGGAGATCAGAAAGGAGGGATTCTGAACAAATTTCAGATATTTGGCACTAGGAAAACCTATTTCCATCATTTACAGTGCAGTTTCAGTTGGGAATTGCATTATTTTGGAGGGACGCTTCAGGGGAGGATCTATTGGCTCTTTTAGAGTGTTTTCCTGTAGTTGAAGGGTTAAACCTTTCATTGGAGGAGATCTTTGGGGAGATCTACATCAGATCTATATTATTTCAGCCTTCTAATTCACGAGATTCAGTTTTCAATGACTCTTCAGTCCTAGGGCTATAGATCACCATTTGTATTTGGGTGTATTTCTAGAAACCCTTCCCGGGTTCTTTTGGAAAGGTGTCTAAGAGACTATATCTTCACTTCTAGCATTATTTGAGCTATATAATAGCAGATCCACATTGATCTATCTTTATGCAGTATTTTATGCCCTAAAATTATGCTTCCATATCTCAAGGGCATTTGTATAGCAGTTATTTCTCATGTATTGACATATTTTGCTTGTAGAGGTTTGTTTTGTATTGCTTGAGTGACTTGATCCTTAAGATCTTGTGCCTATTATTTGCTGATATGTTTAATAAGATGGTTGTACATTTGTCTCATATCATGATGTGTTGATTAATTCACTATTCTTTCCATTATTATGTTCATGTATTGTTACTTCCCCATTTGGGAATATTACAGTGGTATTAGAGCATAATCTTGGCTCAACTTGTGGATCTCAACCATTATGCCATCAGAAGGATAAGAAGGAAAAAGAGATTATAATGATGGAAAGAATGAGTTTCATTTAATCTCTTTTTAGATCTAAGAAGGACCTCACCAAGGAGGTCAAGCAAATAAAAATGGAGAAAAACAATGAAACCACCTTAGGGTTTCAATATGAGGAAGGTCCATGTACTTCCTATCAACAAAAATAAGATCCAATATTCCATAGAGCTCCAAAGAAACATGCTATGCCCTTTTATTTTGAAGACAAGAGGCATGAAGATGGAGGAAACTTAGTTCGTGAGATTCTAAGTGAGTGTCTTGCAGAATATAAGTCTCAACCTAGAGCTTTCAAGGAGAATATAACTCTCCCATAGTTCATTCAAATCAAAGAAGAAAGGAGACCATGCAGCAATAGAATAAAAGAGGGCAATAGATTTCTATTTTCTACCTTTGATGGGTCATACACATGCACAACAAGGGCTTGGGGAATGAAGTTGGATGCATTTTTCCTGCTACATCCAGTAGTAGAGAAAGAAGTTGTTGAGATTACAGCACTGCACCTTAAGGGTGAAGCAAACATTTGGCGGTTCAGCCATTTGAGTCATGCAAAAATAATTGCCTATGAAAATTTTACTCAAAGGTTGATCAAGAAGTTTGACAAGAAGAAATTAGAGGAGAAGAATCCTTCACCACCACTTACTGCAGGAGCACTTGCATCAGGATAAATAACCCTTGCATATTTTCCAAGTGGTCTTGATCTCTTGACATATGGGATCCCCTACACTATTCTGGAGATGCATGAGGAGGAGGAGACTTGTACCAGCGTTGATGCAGCCATGGAAGAGCAGCCATCATCATCAGTAGTTGGGGAAGCCATCACATTGGAAGGAGGAACCATTGTAGCAGTAGAAGCTGCTCCCAAGCCTTACCAAGGTATGCATATGTTTCCATTTTTCGTTACTTAAACACATCATATGAAGGATTGTGGGAATGCACCATTGCATGACCTAGGGTCAAAGTACATTGCTGATTTGGAACATCAGGCTATCACTGCACTGAGCAGCCTTGATTTGTGCAAGGAGGAGATATACAGTCATCCTAGTGTATCATTTTTGAGCTGCACACAACTCTTGGGGTTGGAGTGTAGATTCTTGGAGGATGGGATGAGTATTGTCTTGAACCATGCAATGCAGAACTATGTGTTCAGCATTGGGCAAGATCTTGAGACAACAGTTGCACCATTATGGAGATCAGCGGCATTGTCACTGAGCAGCACTGATGAGTTGGGGGGCCAACCATTACTAGAGCATTCCAATGACCTTTCTACATGCATAACAGAGGATAGGCAGATGATTGATGGAGGGCATTTTATGAGGGATGACATCTTCCATTTTTATGATGGGGACTTCTTGATGAGAATTTCACATTTTAATGAGAAGTTCTTTCCTACCACTTATTTGGATCCTTATGGGGTCAACTTGGTCATTTATGAGTGGTCTTCATTTGGAGATCTCTAGGAGATTGCATTTTAACATCCCATGAAATTTAAAGATAGAAATCTGATTTAGGACAATGGTATTCTCCATTGGAGAAATACCAATTTTCAGCATGTTGATAGACACTCACCATTGGTTGGATGGGTGATATTGATGAGCAAGAGGCTGTAAAGCCACTTGTAGATCTATGACACAAGACAGTAGGAGGCAATACTGCGTTGGTTACTCTTGAATGATTTTGGTCATCATATGACATATTCTATTTCAAAGTGTGGGTTGGTGGATGGAACTTGGCATGGCACTTACATCATATGGAAGCAAGGAGTTTGGGTATATTGGGGTGATGTGATATCTTTCATGTCAACCATAATGTTGTTGCTCCATAGTTTATATCGTGATGGTGTGGGAAGGCAACAAGAGTTGTTGTTTCTTTGGAGGTTCTTGAGGGAGTATGGGCTAATTTTCTCCTATACTTTGCATGATGTTGTAGGAGTAGGAGATGGCACTATCATGGTGCAAAGGGGCTACTCCTTAGCCCTGAAGGATCAAGTGGTACTTACACTTTGGAAGGAATCTCCCATATATAGCAGCATTATGATTGATGGCTTTTACATGTGGAATGTCAAGGGATGGAGCTATGAGATGACCATAGCCTTGTCACAAATGCCAGCAACGTTGTCACTTGGGAGCTTGGGTTTGTTGATGGAATGTCCCCAGGATCACTTCACATATGATGCACTTGATGGGAAAGTAGGAGATGATAATAATGGAGTAGTGGATGGATACATCTATTATCATGATATGGTCTTCTTGACTTGGATTTTCAAGCATAAGAAGATAGATCTTCATGCAACACATAGTTTATTCATCTTCATGGGAATATATCATACCACCATGGAGGGCCCATTCATGGATCTTGTTATTGGATTAATCTCAATACATGGTAAGAATTATTTTTTTGCATTTATCTATTATCTAACACAGTATTTGCAGTCTCTTACCATCTCTATGCAATGCATTGTTCCACAAGAGGGCAACCCTCTATTTGGGCTTCATGGTCATTTTGGGACCAACATCTATGATGGAGAGAGAAATTTCTTGTATGGATTTGGGAAAGTTTTTTACTATTTCCTGTATGTTCAGTTGATATACAATGTCATTTACTATTCACTAGTAGGTGTGATGACATGCACCACTAGCAATTTATTGGGAGATAACTTGCACATCATGTTCTAAAACTACAGTTGGTAAAAATGTGTTGTAACTACTGGAGAAAGTGTTGGTAACTTCCAACACTATGTAAAACCTTCATTATTTATCTCATTTGGATTCCCTATGTTGATAATGTCATATTCATGTTACATGGGATGATTTGGGCAAGAACCAAAGGGTGGATCTTTGAGGATCCTATTGCCTTTCTGCTTCATGAAGGCAACCTTATTGCAGCCCACATTCAACAACAACTATACACTTATCATAAATGGAGAGAGAGACAACGTGGGATGGACAATTTGATCCATCATGTTTAGCTATGCAGCCCACCTTCTTTGCAGGAGCCTAAGGTGGAGGAGATGTTTCATGAGTTGCCATGTTGGAGGGTGACTCACTTCTTGTGGATGATAGCTTGGGGATGGAAGCTTCACATGGAAATGGTAGTTCCCAATATATTTTAGATTACATGCCTCAAGAAGGCCTCTATACAACACATAGTTTCTTCCATGGATATTCCACTTGTTCATGATGAGAGCCATTTGGAATTTTCACCAAAGGCATACTTATACTCTTGGGAGGAGCAACTTGGCGACTTATTGATGAGATAGAATCTTGTTCATTGGAGGTGCTTATCACATGGAGATGCTATATGAGGAAGAGAAGAGGCTATCCAGTTCTATCCTTACAGTTTCTTGAGGACAAGCAACATTTGGGAGGGGAGGACTGTAATATTCCAAAATTAGCACACAGCTAATTGGGATATTAAATTTTAATTTTTCTCTTAGATAGAATAATAAAAGGGTAGGGAGACCCATAAATCTCCTTAGAATGAATATAAGACACACCTAGTGTGAATGTAGGTCATATAAAATCTGGATTGAAGACCCTTAGGTGTGAAAAGGGGCTGGAGTATGTTGAATAGGTAAACTTTGACCAAATCAAATAGCATTGTTATGGAGGAGTGGCTTTAATGATGGGACAATGCAGTTTTGGAGGCAGATTAATTACATGATGATGGAAACCCTAATGAGTGGGACCCAAGGTGAGAAGGCTCACATTGTTTATAAGGAAGAGGATGGCAGCCATATGGGAGGTTTATGATTATTATTTTGATATGTCTATTTATACTTTTTCCCTCTTCAGCTGTTTAGCTAAGATTGTTGGTGTTCTTTAGCACAGGGTGTTCTCGGTTGGGAATCCCACCACTTTCCTTGAGATGCCTCTTAGGAGAGTACTAATATTTCATTTCCACATATCCGGAATTTTGGCCAAGCTTCAGTATTCAGCTACAATGCATTTTTTGCATAATATTGTGTTGTATTGCAGGGTGTTGCAGTGGAGGGTTGATAAACCCACTTTCTGAGCTAGTTTTTCATAGGACGAAGGATTCCTTCTCTTGGAATATCAACAAGGAGGAATTATAAGCACATTTTAGATATTTGGCACCAAGCCAACCTATTCCCATCATTTATAGTGCATTTTCAGCTGGGAATTGCATTATTTTGGAGGGTAGCTTCAGGGGAGGATCTATTGGCTCTTTTAGAGTGTTTTCCTGTAGTTGAAGGGTTCAACCTTTCATTGGAGGAGACCTTTGGGGAGATCTACATCAGATATATATTATTTCAGCCTTCTAATTCATGAGATTCATTTTGTAGTGACTGTTCAGTCCTAGGGTTGTAGATCACCATTTTTATTTGGATGTATTGATGGAAACCCTTCCCGAGTTCTGTTGGAAAGGTGGCTAGGAGGCTAGATATTCACTACTAGCATTATTTGAGTGATATAACAATAGATCCACATTGATCTATCTTTATGTAGTATTTTATGCCATAAAATTGTGTTGTCATAGCTCAAGGAAATTTTTATGGCAGTTATTTCTCATGTATTGACATATTTTTCTTGTAGATGCTTGTTTTGTATTGCTTGAGTGACTTGATCCTCAAGATCTTGTGCCTATTATTTGCTAATATGTTTAATAATATGGCTGTACATTTTTCTCATATCATGGTGTGTTGATTAATTCACTGTTATTTCCATTATTTTTTTAATGTATTGCTTCTTCCCCATTTGGGAATATTACAGGGGCACATTGCACCCCAGAGGAAATTGAGGCTTACACTAAGTTATTCAAGGAATTCCGTGATGTTTTCACCTGGTCCTATTCGAAGATGCTTGGAATTGATCTCACCATTTTCAAACACCATATTGATACATGGCTCGATGCCAATCACGTCCATCAAAATTTGAGACCCATTAATCCTTCCAGATGAGAGGCTATCAAATCCGAAATCTATAAGCTCAAGTAGGCTGGTTTTATCTATCCCATTAAATACACCATGTGGGTTTCAAATCCGATTCTTGTTCTCAAGAAACAAGGCACCATCTGTGTCTACACTGAATTTTGCAACTTGAACAAAGCTTGTCCCAAAGGAAACTTCCCCACATTGTTTATTAACTAGATCATTGATGATTGTGTGGGGCATGAGGTTGTATCCTTTATGGATGGTTTCTCTAGGTACAGCAAAATTTTTATCCACCGTGGTGATTAGTTAAAAAATGTTTTCATTAGTCCGTTGGGAAATTTTTCTTATAGGTTCTTTCCATTCGGCCTAAAGAATGTCGGAGCCACCTTCCAGCGGGCCATGTCATATTGTTTCCATGATTTGGCTCATATTATCCTTGCCTACCTTGAAAACCTCACTATTTGTTCCAGGCATCAGGTGCAACACATTCATGATTTTCATACAGTCTTTCTCCGATGTCACAAGTATAATATCCGCCTCAACCCACAGAAATGTGTCTTTTGTGTTCCTGTCGGCCATCTCTTGGGATTGATTTTGTCAAAATATTATATAACACTTGATCCCCTCAAATTTCAAGCCATTCATGAGCTTCACATTCGTCATACCTTGTGCCAGTTACAAATAATTCAATGAAAAGCCTTCAAGGCAAAGCCAACTTTCTTCGTTGGTTCATCCCTGACTATGCCACCATTGCGCATTGGTTTCTTAGACTCCTTCGATCTAACATTCCATTTGTTTGGGATGACTATGCTCAATAGTATTTTGATGCCCTGAAACATGCTCTCACTTCTGCTCCCTTGATTGGTCCTCCTAACTTTGAGAGGTATTTCATCTTATACATATCCGCTTCTACCCATTTGGTCGTTGGGGTCCTCATTCAGGAAGATGACACTATAAATGAACATGTTATCTATTATTTTAGTGAGAACCTTGTGGGACCACATGTGTTCTACTCACATGAAGATAAGTTGGTTTTGATCGTTGTGTTATCAGTCCAAAAACTTCATCATTATATCCTTACATGTTCCACCAAGGTCGTGACCAATTCCAACCCTATGGGTTTCCTATTGAGTCGAAGGATCATCAATGGTAACTATGCCCGTTGGATTTTTATCCTTCAGGAATTTGATCTTGAATTTGTCACACCTAAGAGTAAGAAATTTTTAGCCCTTGCTGAACTCATTTCTGAATTGCCTACTCGTGCGTGGGATCTGTCGGTTAATGATGATGTACCCGATGAGCATTTGTTTGCCAATACTTCGGATGACCCTTGGTATGGCGACATCCTCACCTATCTGCGAACTGAGAAGTTCACTTCCCATATTGATCATGATGCTCAACAACGTATACGACACCAAGCCCCCCGCTATCTTCTCATTGGTGATGATATTTATCATTGCGGTGTTGATTATGTCCTCCATTATTGTCTCATGCATGCCGAAGCTAAGCAAGTCCTTAATGCCTGTCATAGTGGCGCTTATGGTGGCCACCTCTCTGGTTTTGCTACTATCTAGAAATTCATGTGTGCTAGGTATTTTTGGCCTTCTTTCTTTGGTGATTGCATTGAAGTAGTCAAACATTGTTCCAATTGCCAACTATTCCCCCCAAAGTTTTGAGCTCCACCCACTCCCCTCCATCCTGTCATATCAGTCGGTCCCTTTTGTAAGTGGGCCATTGACTTTATGGAGTGTTGACCTCCATCTACTGGTAACCACAAGTATATCATTACGGCAGTTGACTATTTCACTAAATGGGTTGAGGCCATGCCAACGTTCAACAACATGGTGACTACTACAACTCTCTTTTTCTTTAACCATCTTACTGCTCGATTCGGGATTCCAAAATAATTGGTCTCTGACCATGGCCGA
Organism: Pinus albicaulis; assembly: GCA_034641835.2. Taxonomy (NCBI): domain Eukaryota; kingdom Viridiplantae; phylum Streptophyta; class Pinopsida; order Pinales; family Pinaceae; genus Pinus; species Pinus albicaulis. The sequence continues at coordinate 579,750,139 of CM076583.1, forward strand.
CATTTTGAAGATGATATATGACATGAGATATCCTCTCTGTTGGGCTTTGAGCACTAATATTCATCGTATTATCATCCCTAAGGTAATGGTCAAGTTGAATCGGTCAATAAAATCATTAAAAATATGCTTCAACGGATGGTGAACAAGCACAAAACCAACTAGAACCTTATGGTCTTCCCTTCTTTGTGGGCCTATATAAATTATTTTAAAACTGCCACCAGGTTTACTCCTTTCCACCTTGTTTTTTGCGAGGAGGTAGTCTTATCGATCGAGTGTGAAATCCCCTCCCTTCACCTAGTTGTCTAACTTCTCCCTGACACCCAACCTTTATAACAAAGAATTATCATGCTTGAGCGTGCTTCCAAAGACCATTTTGTTTCATTGCAAACCATCGAAGCGGCTAAGAAGCGTGCCAAAGCTCAATATGACTGAAAATTCCACCCTCATACCTTTCACGAAGGCGATCTTTTTATAGTGTATGACTAGGCTCGTGATGTCCTTGGTCATGGGAAGTTTGACTCATTATGGCTAGGGCATTACATCATTAGTAAGGATTTAGGCAAGGGGGCATACCTTCTTGAGGATTTTGAAGGCCAACTCACCCTCACAATGCACTCTACCTCAAGAAATTCTACCCATAGCATCTCCCATTGACATGCACGTTTTATTTTTGTCATGCATTTAGGTAGCTTGCATTATCATATCATTAGTTGTCTTGTGGCACCTTTTATATGGATCCATCATCCACACCATATATTTGCTATGCCGACGGTACGATTCGCTTCTCTCGGAATCTAGCCTCGAGAGCTTGGGCCATTTTTACCCCCTTGCATTCGTTAGTCCTCTCTAATGGCATATGAATTGGATCTGCCACCAATAACCAGGCCGAATATGATGCAGTGATAGGTTTGTTAGTCAATGTCCTTCTTCATTGTGTCCTTCATCTTCATGTTCATTTAGATTCCTTATTGATTTTCATGCAATTGAATGGTGTGTATCGTGTGAATAACCATGTCCTTTTTAGAAGATATTTACGAGTGAAGTTCTTAGTGCATGAATTTGAAACCATTACATTCAGTCATGTACCTAGAGCCCAAAATCACTATGTAGATAGCATTGCAAACAATATTCTAGATTGGCACTTATCACATGCATTTAAAACAAGACAATCAAAAAAAAAATGGCAAACCATATACTCGTCATATATAAAAAGATGCATATCCATATTATGTATCGAAAAAATCATAAAGTTTGGAGTCCACTACTCTAAATACATCCAACAGCCCATAAAAAGCTACAAAATAAAAACTGGGGGCACCACATGCCCTTACATCTAATCACTATCTAAAGAGTCTCGAGCCAATGGCTCGGCTCCACCAATCTGCAGATCCTGAACTGCTTGTCCAGCCATCGCCATGCACCACATGACCCCTCACCACTCAGAGGGTAGCCCTATATATACCTTGATGTATTGCTCCTCAAGATCATGCCATTTTATCTCTGGTACATTGGTCATCATCATCTCACACCTGCATCAGACATCCTTTAGCCAAAGCCTCATAGTCAGGTCTCTGGTGTCCTCTCGCTCTACTAGACTCTACATCCCCAGGTGTTGTAGGTTGTCCCATATACCGTATCGGTTTCATTGGTCCTATATCTGCATACCAAAAGTAACAAATCAGTACCACATACATATTCTAAAAAATTTAAATGCACCATAATATATAGAAAATTTCACTTACCATCTGCTCCCCATGCTCAACCTGGAAAAAGTGGCAAGTCAGGGTCTCCCTGAAAGTTCATACCACTATCCAAATTCACCACAGCTCCACTAGAAAATGAATCAAATTGGAGGGAAATCGCCCTATTAACATAAAAACCCTAAATTTTATTTCACCAATTGTGACCAAACTGTAGCTCGGTTTGATGAATTGTCGCACTGTTGGAAAGCTCTCACCGAGCCCTATAATGGGTATTCTTTTGTTTTTGGTCATTTCAAACTTCACCAGGAATCCATTTTTCCAATAAGGGTCACTTTTCCGCCTCTTAAAATCAGATTTATTGACTTGCATTAATTTTACTTGGGGCACTGCTTATCCTTCATACTTTTCAACATGTTTGCCAATTTTCGTCATAAGTAACCATCTTTTTCTCATGTTTTTATGGTCCCCATCAGGACTATTCTGTGTGGCAGCATCATCGAGTCACCCTTGTTCAGAGCATCCGATTTGAGTCACCATCGCATTCATGGAGTCTCTCCCAAGTCCCTTTTCCTCTTGTTACAATATTCCATCCATTTTTTCCTTGTCCCTCTCTCGTATTGCCCATTTTGGCCTCCAGTCATACTGTCCCCCATCCCCTCTAGAGTTGAGTCAGGCACTGCCAAGTCATCCTTGCTTTTTATGCTCTGACAAGGGAAGTCATTCATCTGGTACTCAGTACCCCCTATTCCATCATCATCCCTGGTGTCAATCCATCAGTAACTTTACTATGATCCCTCATGCCTTAGTTGAGGATTCCTCATTGCCTCAACTATGGAGGACCTCCTTCTGTCGACATCAACACATTCATTCCAAAATAAAGGTCTAGAGGGAAGTGTACCTTTGTTCCATCTTCCATTCCTATTTGGTGCCTCAGATCAGGCAAAGGGATTCATCATTGCCCTTTTACTTGTTTTTTTCTCATCTGCTCATCTTCATCTCATTATTGCATGATCAAGATTTGTATACTCGATGGTTTGGTGATTCACCAGTTTGTACCAGTGATTCTCGAGTGTGTGTGATATTGTAATATTCCTAAATTTACACACAGCTAATTGGAATATTAAAGTTTAATTTTTCTCTTAGATAGAAGAATAAGAGGGTATGAAGACCCATAAATCTCCTTAGAAAGAATAAAAGACACTCCTAGTGTGAATGGAGGTCATATAAAAGCTGGATTGAAGACCCTTAGGTTTGAAAAGGGACTGGAGCATGCTGAATAGGTCAACTTTGACCAAATCAAATAACGTTGTTATGGAGGAGTGGCATTAATGATGGGATAACACAGTTTTGGAAGGAGATTGATTGCATGATGATGGAAACCCTAATGAGTGGGACCCAAGGTGATAAGGCTCACATTGTTTATAAGGAAGAGGATGGCAGCCATATGGGATTAGCTTATGATTATTATTTTGATATTTATGTTTAGACTTTTGCTCTCTTCAACTGTTTAGCTAAGATTGTTGGTGATGTTTAGCACAGGGTGTTCCTGGCCGGGAATCCCACCTCTTTCCTTGAGAGGCCTCTTGGGAGAGTAATAATATATCATTTCCACATATCCAACATTCTGTCCAATCTTCAACCTTTAGCTACAGTGCAATTTCTGCAGAATTTTGTGTTGTATTGCAGGGTGTTGCAGTGGAGGGTTGAGAAACCCACTTTCTGAGCTAGTTTTTCATAGGAGGAAGGATTCCTTCTCTTGGGAGATCAGCAAGGAGAGATTCTGAGCACATTTAAGATCTTTGGCACTAGGCCAACCTATTCTCTTTATTTATAGCATACTTTTAGCTGGTAATTGTGTTATTTTGGAGGGAAATTTTAGAGGGGGGTCTATTGGCTCTTTTAGAGTGTTTTCCTGTAGGTGAAGGGTTCAGCCTTTCATTGGAGGAGATACTTGAGGAGATATACATCATATCTATATTATTTCAGCCTTCTATTTCATGAGCTTCTATTTGCAGTGATTCTTCAGTCCTAGGGCTGTAGATCACCATTTGTATTTGGGTGTATTTCTGGAAACCTTTCCTGGGTTCTCTTGGAGAGGTGTCTAGGAGGCTAGATCTTCACTCCTAGCATTATTGGAGCTATATAACGGCAGATTTACATTGATATATATTTATGCAGTATTTTATGCCCTAAAACAACACTTTCATAGCTCAGGGCATTTGTATGGAAACTATTTCTCATATATTGGCACATTTTTCTTGTAGAGGCTTGTTTTGTATCTCATCCATTATGCTATCAGAAGGATAAGAAGAAGGAGAAAGAAATAAGAATGGTGGAAAGAATGAGTTTTATCTCATATTTTTTCAGATCTAAGAAGGACCTCCTCAAGGAGGTCAAGTAAAGGAAAATGGAGGAAGGGAGTGAAACCACACTAGGGTTTCAAGATGAGGAAGGTCAATGTACTTCCTATCAACAAAAAGAAGATCCGGTATTGCATATAAATCCAAAGAAACATGCTATGCCATTTCCTTTTGAAGAAAAGAGGGATGAAGATGGATAAAAATTAGATCATGATATTCTAAGTGAGTATCTTAGAATATAAAAATTAGATCATGATATTCTAAGTGAGATGACACGAGCCTTATTACAAAGGCCAACAACGTTGTCATTTGGGAGCTTGGGTTTGTTGATGGAGTGTTCCCAGGATTACTGTTTGGTCAATTTAGTGTGTCCTAAATTGCTGCATTTAATTTGTCAATCCGGGATTCGTAAGCTGACAAAGTGTGGCGCACTATATGTGCAAGATAACCTATCTCTTACTTTTTTTTGTCGTTTTTGGATTTTTGTGAAATTCTAAAAGACAAGTATGGAGACGAATATTCAAGACAACAATGTCTTTCTAATGATTTTCCAAACTTCAAAAGAATTTTAAAAACACACAATGACAAAATTAATTCTTCAAAGAAAATGAAATTGCATCACTACTCTAGTCAAACAAACAATGAACTACTGATCATGAAACTCATTATTCTTGATGTTGTTCAAACACAAAAGAAACTATGCTGAAAGAAATCCAAAAGTTGCAACAAAGTAAATCTAAATCAAATTACATCAAATTATCTTCCGATCCCTCATCATTAGTCCAGCTATGATTTTCGGAGGTAACCATAAACAACTTGAGTAACCTGATATCTAACTTGCAGAAAGTAAACTAATATCAAACTACACATTCATAATTCAATCCCTCACCATCAGTCCAGCTATGGCTTTCGAAGGTAACTAAAGATGTCATGAGCAATTTAATATATCTAACTTGCAGAAAGTAAACTAATATAAAACTACACATTCATAATTCAATCCCTCATCATCAGTACAGCTGTGGCTTTCGGAGGTAACTGAAGATGTCATGAGCAATTTAATATATCTAACTTGCAGAAAGTAAACTAATATCAAACTACACATTCATAATTCAATCCCTCACCATCGATCCATTTGTGGCTTTAAGATAGCCGAAGATGTCATGGGCAATTTAATATCTAACTTGCGGAAAAGTAAACAATATCAAACTATACATTCATACTTCAATCCCTCACCATCGGTCCGGTGTGGCTTTCGGAGGTAACTGAAAATGACATGAACAATTTGATATATCTAAATCTAACTACTGAAACAAACGTGCAAGACTGAAATAAACAAAGCAGTACTGAAATTAAACAGAAACTAAGAAAATTAAATTAGTAGCAGAACAATATTAATTCCATGTCATTAGTCAAAAAGTTATGCAAATGCCCGGGCTGCCTATTTATAACCTGAAACAAGAACACTGATCAGTTAATATAAAACATGAAAGATTCTGGACAGAAGTAAAGTGTAAAGCATGAAAAATTATAAACAGAGATGAAGCATAAATACCATGAAAGATGCAATGTATAAACACATGAATGATTATGGCACAATGAGCTTAAAGAAATAAAACAAGAAACTATACAATAATGCACAAAACCTCAGCGTGTGCAGGGGCCCTCTACACCAGCCTTGGCAACAGACTTCAAGTACGAATTACGCTTGGAAACAGAGTCTTCTTATATATTAAAATGCAGTCATAACAGAAAGGTTATATTACGGCACAGTGGCAACGTAATTACATTACAGAGCTATCTGGAAGCTAATGGATACTAATAAAAACTAACTCTTATGCGTATGCAAACGTGTTAGTTATACTAAAGGTGATATAACTAATTTCCTAAAGTTTATGCTGATAGAGAACACGTAAGCCATTACGTCCAGAGATCTAGGATCATGGCCGCGTTGAGGAGTAAATCTATGAAGAGTGGATGTTTGAATTCGGCTTATGGAGCCATGTACAGGTGTTGATTTGTCTCTCGCAGTTCAGAAACGGCCATATAAATCTCCACGTGACGAGAAACAGAGTCCTGTCACCGTGGGACTCTACGGTTGACTTCCACTTGGCCACCTTTGACCACAACCTCCCTAGATGAATTTGCCTGAGCCAATAGGACACGATCCATGTCCACATCATTTCTGACTTGCCCATGTGGCTCGTTTTACCTGAAGACACCTGTAACATGGAGTTTCACAAAATGGCTGCGAAAAGTTGCAGCCGCTGCGGAAAGTGGCAAGATTCCGCAGCGAAATGAGAAAAATCTAAATCAAACAGCAGACACAAAAATATAGTTAAAAACCATTTTAGATGCTCTTTTGCAATTAATATACAATGATATTGACAACTTGGGAGGTTCAGGTGAATGAAAAAGGTCTAGGAAGATGTATAAGAACAATGCAGATTTGAGACTCAACATACCCCCACTGTGAAGGTGTTGCATGTCCTCATGCAACCAAAATTTTGATAATATTTCTTCAGCTCATATGCCTTGACACTTCAGCCAGTACATCCAATCCTCTCCTCTTCTTATTTGGTGCTGCTAACATCCTAGGCTTTTTCATTAAGCATCTAAATTTGATATTAACCAGTGCTCTGCTTAACTTCTGGCATTTCCTTTTCAATTTCTTGTTCTTCTTCTGCCATATTCCTAGATGTAGCATGGTATTATCATGAATGATTTTGTCCAATTTTCTTTGTTCCTTCAATGTCTCATTTTCATTTTTAATGTGTCTACTTAAGAGCTCTAGCTCAAAGACTTCCTGTTTCAGTGATTGGACTAAATCATCTTGTACTGTGTGAGGCTTAATGGACGAAGTACTGGGACCTGTAGCTGCTTTTTCTAAAGATTCTATATAATCATATACTTCTTGTTGCTTGGGTTCTATATCAGGTGTCATTTTTATTGGGATGTCCCCAAAATGCCGTGAAGGAGAGTTGTCTTCAAAATCTGGCTGAGAAGGGTTCACATCAACATCTGGCTGAGAATGGGATGGACTATGTTCAATGTCTGACTGAGAATGAAATGAACCAGGTTCACTAACTGACTGAGAGTGAGATGGACTATGGTCAGCTGGGGATTGTTCAGATGTTTCTTCTCCCAAATCGATGAAATGGGGTCCTTTCATTTGTGTTTTCCTCAATTTCCCCTTAAGTCTGGAACTTCTTCTCATATGCTGTGGACCACTGTCTTTTTGCTTTTGTTTTCCTTTCTCTTTATTCTTGGTTATAGATAATTGTTCTTGAAGATGAACCAATATTTCAGATAGCACTTGATGATCTTCTTCTTCGGAAGAAGGGGTTTGATGTATAGCCTCAATACTTTTTCTCTCTTTTGATGTTATTGGCTTTTTACCCTTAGTTTCTTTCTTCTTCCTCTTTGACAGTCTCTCTTCCCTATCTGTTCTTTCATTTGTAGTAGTAGGAGTATTTTGAATTTCATCATTTGTTCTCTTTCTCCTACTCTTTCTTGATGTGTTACCTTCAGGAATTTCTTCAGTAGGAGTACTTTGAGTTTCATCATTTATTCTTTTTCTCCTACTCCTTCTTGATGTTCTACCTTCAGGAATTTCCTGAGGTTCCTCAAAGAAATTTCTAATCAAAAATTGTTCCCATGTGTCTTTCTTCTCCTTTAACTCTTTTTCAATCAAAATTTTTACAAGACTGTGGTGATATAGATGTGGTTCTACATCTCCTAAATGTTTCTGAACAGTCACAGACATCTTCTTCAAACTATTTAATAGAAAATATGGGAGATTGAGAGTTTTATTATCTAGAAAATTCATCAGCAATCTGGTATGGTACATATACATGGACCCAAAACAACCTTCACAGGTGATGAATTTTTGAACAACTAGCAGCAAAGTAGCCCATTTATCTTTCAAAGCATGAACAGGAATTCCTCTTTTATAAATAGTTATGTCCATACCTTGGTTTCGTAAGATTATTCTCCAGGCTTCATCACTAATGCTTTTATTCTTAAACCAATGCTCACCCTCTTGAGGAAGTTTCGTGGCAGTTGCTATAGATGCCTCGTTCACCGCAAACTTAAGGTCTCCAATCTCTACTTCCAGGCCATTGAACGACCTTGCAAATACTTTTGTCACTTCTTTATGATAGCCTCTGAACTTTTGGATAAACCGCAGCCACTTTGCTTTCTTCAATATATCCCTTACTTGCGGATATCCTTCCATGAATTTGAGTCCTTCTGGTTCTGCTCTTAGCAATTTACCCATCCTTCTTTCTGCTCTTCAAAAATTTTCCTGTGTGAGGGTTCAATGGAAATAGAACGGCTGAATGCACGGAAATGAGCACAATGACTGTAGGTAGATATCATAGAGTGGGTATACAGGCTGTAGCGTAACAGAGAACGAAATGGAGTGAGGCAGAACCGAGAGGGGTTTCGTGAGCACGACTGTGAGATTAACAGAACAGTAGGAAGAGTATAACACATCCGACAGTGTTTAAAATTTGGTGGCTGCAAAATAAATGTGAGCACGTTTAAACAACGGCTATGGATTTATGCGGCTGTAAGAAGCCGTAGTCAAATCAACTACGTCTCATTGCCACCGGTGGAATATCGGAGTATGAGTGAAGATCGAGGGATTTAATTATGGGACCGTTTGAGAATGAATGCGAGAAGATCATATGGAGATCGTGAAAGGGTTACGGAGTTTGTCAATATAATCATTGCACATAATGGATGGAGCTTATGGTTTAGAACTATATAAAAATGTGTTTTAAATGCCGTTTGAAATGAATTTTTACTCATACCTTGGAATCTTTGCCTTTTTCCTTGGTCTTCAATTAGTTGCTCCTCATTGATATCTTGAATGCTCCATGTCTTCATTTTTGGTCCTCATACCTACATTTTATTTCATGATTATGGAAATAACATCTGGATGTACATTCTTTTGAAAACAGAGTGGTAGCTGCGGAATCTTCTTCTGGCTGCGGAAACTGGTGTCAGCTGCGGAAACAGATGTCAGCTGCGGAAACTGACACAACTATTATTTGGGTGAATGAAAATGCACAGATGACAAATGAATAGATGGAAATGGTCATGAAAAAGAATTTTATTGGTGAAAATGGAATGAAATATATAAAATGAAGTGGAATGGAGTGAAATGAAGTGAAATGAAGTGGAATGGAATGGAGTGGGTGGTCACAAAACTTGTGAAATGAAAGAGAGATTTTTTTTTTTTTTTTTTGGAAAATATAGAGTGTCAGGCGTTCCTAATTTTCACCCTATATTTTCTGTATAAGACTGCCAATCAGTGATTGGTTTTCAGGCTTATACAATTTTTTTTTTTTTTCAATTGAAAGAACAAAAGCTAGGCTGGTGGAGAAGAAGAATTCTTCTGTACCAGCCTGATTGCAGAATTTTCTTGAAACATTTTGACAAAATCCTCTTTTGAGAGTGGCTTATGATAAACTTTCAATCTGTGGCCATTCACAATAAGAGGAGTTTGAAACTCATCAATGATCTTGATTCTTACCGCTCCATTGCTAAAGATCTTGTCAATCTCATATGGCCCAAGCCAATGAGTCTGAAATTTTCCTTGAAAATATTTAAACTTGGAATCAAATAACAATGCCCAATCTCCTTCTTGAAACTTCTTCTCTTTGATGTACTTGTCATGCCATTTAGATCTTTGATATTGAACTAGATCAGTTCTTAGAATTGCCTCTTGTTTGATCTCATCTAGCTCATTTAATTGCTCCATTCTATGCTTTTGGGCTTCTGATAAATTCATCCCCAATTGAACTGCTATCTTGAAGGTCTTGACTTGGAACTCAATGGGGAGCAAGACTTCTTTCCCATAAACAAGTTCATAGGGAGAATGTCCTGTTGTATTTCTCCATGTAGTTATGTAGGCCCACAAGGCTTCAGGAAGCCTTTCTGCCCAATCTCTTCTATGTAGATGAACAGTTTTGGTGATGATACTTTCAAGAACTTTGTTTGTGGACTCCACTTGACCATTTGCTTGTGGATGGTAAGGAGTAGATCTTCTGTGCTTGATTTTGTATTCTTCCATAAACTTCTCCACCAAGTTGGATGTGAATTGGCTTCCTTGATCTGTCACAATTTCTCTTGGAACACCAAAGCGAGTAAAAATATCCTCATAAAGAAAATGAACAACTGAATTTTCAGTAGCAGATACTAATGCTTTGGATTCTACCCATTTAGTAACATAATCAGTGCAAACCAATATATACTTCTTTTGCTTAGATGGTGGATTAATAGGTCCAATGAAATCTAAAGCCCATTTTTCAAAGGGTTCAATGAGTACCTGTGTTTGCAATGGCTTTTCATTTGAAAGGGTAGGTTTCCCTACTCTTTGGCAGCTGTCACACCTTTTGACATATTGTTTTGCATCTTTGAAGAGGGAAGGCCAATAATATCCTAAAGAGAGGATTTTATAGGCCGTTCTTTTGTCTGCAAAGTGTCTGCCGCATGGTTCAGCATGACATGCCTTAAGAATATCAAGTATTTCATCTTCCCTGACACATCTTCTGATCACAAGAGCTGGCCCTGTTTTAAACAATTCATTAGAAATCCATGAATATTTTGAACTCTCCTGAATAATTTTTCGTTTTTCACTTGGAAATAAATGTGAAGGCAGTTTCCATGTAACCTAATAGTTAGCAATATCTTCATACCAAGGAGTTTTAATAGTTACTGCAAACAAGTATTCATCAGGAAACTTATCCTCTAAAGGAGAATCTTCTTTAGTATTCTGAATCCTAGACAAGAAATCAGCTACTGTATTTTGTTTTCCTGGTCTATCCAACACAGTAATATTGAATTCTTGCAAAATTAAGAGCCATCTTGTCACTCTGCCATTAGTAACAGGTTTGTTCATTAAATATCTAATTGCAAAATGGTCAGTATGAATAAAAGTTTCATAGCCTGTTATGTAATGTCTAAACTTATTAATTGCATGAACAACAGCTAAGAACTCTTTTTCAGTCACAGTATAATTCAACTATGTGGGAGTCAAATTTTTACTGGTGTAATAAATGGCATAAGGAATTAAATCTTTTTGACCCAACACAGCTCCAAGAGCTGTATCTGAAGCATCCGTAGAAATATGAAAAAGGAGTTTCCAATTTGGTCCTCTCAAGATAGGTGCTTCAGATATTTTTGTTTTCAAAGTTTCAAAAGCTGATTGACAATCAGGATCCCATTTAAATTCACAGTCTTTTGTAAGCAATTTGAAGAGTGGAGATGCTATTTTAGTGAAGTTTTCTATAAATCTTCTATAGTAACCAGTAAATCCCAGAAAAATTCTATTATCTCTTTGACAATTTGGAATAGGTAACTTGGAGATGACTTCAACTTTTGATCTATCAACTTTAATCCCATCTCCTGAAATATGATGTCCTAAAAAAAACCCTTCAGTAAACATCATAAATCATTTTTCATGGCTTAATGAAAGGTTTGTTTCTTTACATCTTATAATAAAATTTTCCAAATTTTCTAATGCCTCTTCAAATGAATTACCATAAACTATAAAATCATCCATATAAACCTATACACAATCATGGATTAGATCAGAAAAAATTCCTAGTACTGCTCTTTGGAATGTTGCAGGTGCATTACATAACCCAAAAGGAAGCACTCGGTAGGCAAAAGTTCCCCATGGAAAAGTAAATGTGGTCTTATCTTGATCTTCAGGTGCTACCTGAATTTGATTATAGCCACTAAAACCATCCAAAAATGAAAAGTACTTTTTACCTGCTAATGTATCTAATACTTGATCGATAAAAGGCAAAGGAAAGTGATCCTTCAAAGTTGCTTTATTCAATTCCCTGTAATCAATGCATACCCTCCATTTACCATTCTTTTTAGGTACTATAACCAGAGGAGAAACCCATCGGCTATTTGAAATTGGATAAATGAATTTTACATTGAGTAGTTTTTGGAGCTCTTCTTTCACTATCTCCCTAAGATTTGGATTCATCCTTCTTTGAGGTTGTCTGATTGGTCTACTATTTTCCTCAATATAGATATGATGGATGCAAGTATTAGGATCAATACCTTTCATGTCAATATACTCCCATGCAAATGCAGTAGAATGTTTTTGCAATATTTTGATTAGTTCTTTTTGTTGTGACTCTTCCAAATGTTTGTTGATATTCAATGTTTTTCTTGGAAAAAGCTCAATGGTAGAACTACCAAACTCTTCCATAGAGTAAAGAGACATTTGTCTTGATGATAAATATTCTATGTCAGATTCCAACTGAAATTGTGTGGGGTCATATTCTGAAGATGTCTCAAAATTTTCTGATGTGTTCAGAATTTGACTATCCTCACTGATTTCAGAAATGGTAAAGACGGGTTGTATAGTGTCCTCATCATCAACCCATTCATTGTCTCCTACTTCTGTGATTGCTTTTGCTGGAGGATACAAATTGAATTTCTTTGTCGAATTACCATTAGAAATGTACATGTCCCCAGATCTACAACTAATAAAAGCATCAACTGTGGCTAGCCAAGGTCTTCCTAAGATAAGTGGGTGCCCTCCTAGATTACTCTTGGGAGTCAAAATCATAAAATCTACTGGATATTCCCAAAAATCTAAGGAGACTGAAATATCTTCTAATACACCATCTGGTTTAATAATTGATCGATCTGCAAGTTGCAGTAAAGTAGGTGTAAAAGAAGGTTAGGAAGTTTTAGCTGGTCCATAGTCTGTCTACTCATAATGTTGATAGCAGCCCCTAAGTCAATCAATGTGTTTGGAATTTCTATCCCATTTATATGTGTCTTGACGATTGGACTTCCTGGATCTACATACTTCTGCATGGTAATTTTTCCCATCATAATATCTGCAATTTTTCCTACCAGGTGGATTCTTCTTGTGTCTTTTAGTTTCCTTCCTGGTATTTTGAAACTTAACTCCTTTATTGTTTTTGCTAGAATAGGAATCTCTCGAATGGCTTGTAACAAAGGAATCTTGATACAAACATTCTTCAATTCATCTAGAAAATCATAGTTAGGCAACAAGATTTGTTTTTCCACCACCTTGTCAATTTGTAGTCTTTAAGGAAAAGGAGGTGTAGATGAAGATGCAGGTTGCTCAACTATAGGAGTTGTGGGTGTTAAATTTTCTTTTTCTTTTTGAATGTTTGAATTTTGAAGAGATGCTTCCTCAAAACTCTCATTGACTTTAATAGAATCCTCCTCAGAGGTATCTTTCTCTTGAATATCTATAGAAGGTTTTTCTAAAACTCTACCAGATCTGAGTTGTACATCATTGAGAGGAACAATCATATAGGTAGGAAATTGTTGTCCTTCTACCATGTAAGTGTTCTGAGGATTTTTATTATTAGGATTTGGCAATGGCTGAGCTGGAAGTTGATTTGTCTTTTGTTGGTATGGGAGCATAAGTTGAGGATTTGGATTTTGTTGAGAATATTGTTGTTGTGGAAATGGCAATGAAAGTTGTGGGTTTGGGTTTGGAAGTTGTGGAGCTTGTTGATTTTGAAAAGATGGAGGATATTGATAAAATTGAGCAAATCTCCCATAAGGATTTTGCATCCCTTGTACCCATGGCTAATATGGATTTTGATTTTGGGGCCAAGGTTGTTGCCAAGGATTCCAATTTGGTGGGGTTTGAAGATTCATAGGGTTGTTAAACCCTTGAGTTTGTTGTCCCTGCCAAGGTCTTCTTGCAACAAAACAGAGAGATTCTACTGAATTTGGATCTTCTTGAAAGATAGCTTTGAGTCCGGGAATTGAAGGACAATCCTTGGTCTCATGATTCTCTGAACAAATCATACATGTTTCTACAACTTTTGCATCCAAGGGACATTCCCTTAAAGCATGTTTCTTCCTACATTTCGGACAAAAGATGGCTAGAGCATCTGTTTCTGCTTTCTGCTTGTTTTGGATTTTAAGGGTGTCTAGTTGTTCACTAAGGCTCCCTAAGATATCGGTTTTGAATTCATCAAGCATGTTACCAATCTCTGCCCTACTTACTGATCCAGTTGCAGATTTGTTAGCCCTAATAAGAGAAGGATCCCTAGGCCCTTTTCCTGTTTTAGATTTTCCTCTTGAGAGATGGACACATAGTTCTGTTATGTCACGAAGTGGAAGTTGAGAAATGTCTCCTTTCCCCATCATGTTTAAAATATCTATCCATTCATCTCTAATGGCTTTTAATATGAGGGCTTTCAAGGTTTCATCATCTAATTTGCTCATCTTTTCTCTTTTCAAGTTGTATTGAAATCTTTCAAGTAAGTCTTCCAAATTTTCATCTTCTTTTTGCATCATTTTGAATACCTCATCCTTGTGATTGGTGGGCATACAATAGTCCAAGTATCTATCCAAAATTTTTTGTTTCATATCATTCCAAGTCCTAATATATTGAGTGGCTAATCCCATGAACCATTTCAAAGCAGCTCCCTTCAATGTTGAAGGAAACAGTTTGAGTTTTTGAGAGTCTTCCATATAGTCATAGGTTCGGCACACGACTTCAAACTAAAATAGAAATGTTTCAGGATCCTCACTTCGCAATCCATAAAATTTAGGGAGAACAGATGGTGAGATATTTTTCATCGTTGTATGAGTTTCCTCATCAACTATAGGGAATCCAAACAAGTTGTCTCCTTCCCTATTTCTTCCATTATTTCCTTCACCATTGTTGTCTCCATTGTTTCCTTCTCCTCTACCTCTACCTCTAAATCCATCTATTATTTCATCTGCCATGATAGTTTCTTTAGAGTCCTTAAAGTCCTCTAGTTCTTATATCAAGGGAGGATGAGAGGAAGTCTCTTTGTTTTCTAAATGGGATTTAGTAGGTGGTATAGGAAAATCCTCTAATTCAACTGTTCCTTGAATTCCAAAAATCTTAAGGCTAGGGGTAGATGGTGGTGAATCTTGTCTATGCCTTGAAGAAGATGGAGTTGTAAAAATCGAACTCTTGGCTTTAGCTATAAACCTTCCCCTAGAATCTCTTGCTCTATGCATGTCATTTTTTTATTATATGTTTTTTTTTTAAGTTGGGCTAATAATTCTCTTTCTGATCTTCCAGGTCACACTAGGTGCAAGAAGAGAGCATACTTAAGAAATTACTAAACCAATAACTCTCTTTTCTGATCCTCCAAATCACACTAGGTGCAAGAGGAGAGCATACTTAAAGAAGTTATCAAGTTTTCCCTTCTTTTATTATTTTGTTTTTTTTTTAAGAAATTGGCTACCTAGTTACACTTCCCCGGCAACGGCGCCAAAATGTTTGGTCAATTTAGTGTGTCCTAAATTTCTACATTTAATTTGTCAATCTGGGATTCGTAAGCTGACAAAGTGTGGCGCACTATATGTGCAAGATAACCTATCTCTTACTTTTTTTTGTCGTTTTTGGATTTTTGTGAAATTCTAAAAGACAAGTATGGAGACGAATATTCAAGAAAACAATGTCTTTCTAATGATTTTCCAAACTTAAAAAGAATTTTAAAAACACACAATGACAAAATTAATTCTTCAAAGAAAATGAAATTGCATCACTACTCTAGTCAAACAAACAATGAACTACTGATCATGAAACTCATTATTCTTGCTGCTATTCAAACACAAAAGAAACTATGCTAAAAGAAATCCAAAAGTTGCAACAAAGTAAATCTAAATCAAATTACATCAACTTATCTTCTGATCCCTCATCATTAGTCTAGCTATGATTTTCGGAGGTAACCATAAACAACTTGAGTAACCTGATATCTAACTTGCAGAAAGTAAACTAATATCAAACTACACATTCATAATTCAATCCCTCACCATCAATCCAGTTGTGGCTTTCGGAGGTAACTGAAGATGTCATGAGCAATTTAATATTTCTAACTTGCAGAAAGTAAACTAATATCAAACTACACATTCATAATTCAATCCCTCACCATCAGTCCAGCTGTGGCTTTCGGAGGTAACTGAAGATGTCATGAGCAATTTAATATATATAACTTGCAGAAAGTAAACTAATATCAAACTACACATTCATAATTCAATCCCTCACCATCAGTCCAGCTGTGGCTTTCGGAGGTAACTGAAGATGTCATGATCAATTTAATATATCTAACTTGCAGAAAGTAAACTAATATCAAACTATACATTCATACTTCAATCCCTCACCATCAGTCCAGCTGTGGCTTTCGGAGGTAACTGAAAATGACATGAACAATTTGATATATCTAAATCTAACTATTGAAACAAATGTGCAAGATTGAAATAAACAAAGCAGTACTGAAATTAAACAGAAACTAAGAAAAGTAAATTAGCAGCAGAACAATATTAATTCCATGTCATTAGTCAAAAAGTTATGCAAATGCCCGGGCTACCTATTTATAACCTGAAACAAGAACATTGATCAGTTAACAATAACATAAAACATGAAAGATTATGGACAGAAGCAAGATGTAAAGCATGAAAGATTATAAACAGAAATGAAGCATATATACCATGAAAGATGCAATGTATAAACATGTGAATGAATTATGGCACAATGAGCTTAAAGAAATAAAACAAGAACTATACAATAATGCACAATACCTCAGCATGTGCAGGGGCCCTCTACACCAGCCTTGGAAATAGACTTCAAGTACGAATTACGCTTGGAAACAAAGTCTTCTTATATATTAAAATGCAATCATAACAGAAAGGTGATATTACGACACAGTGGCAACATAATTACATTACAGAGCTATCTGGAAGCTAATGGAGACTAATAAAAACTAACTCTTATGCGTATGCAAACGCGTTATTTATACTGAAGGTGATATAACTAATTTCCTAAAGTTTATGCTGATAGAGAACACGTAAACCATTACGTCCAGAGATCTAGGATCATGGCCGCGTTGAGGAGTAAATCTATGAAGAGTGGATGTTTGAATTCGGCTTATGGAGCCATGTACGGGTGTTGATTTGTCTCCCGCAATTCAGAAACGGCCATATAAATCTCCACGTGACGAGAAAGAGAGTCCTGTCACCGTGGGACTCTACGGTTGACTTCCACTTGGCCACCTTTGACCGTAGCCTCCTTAGGTGAATTTGCTCGAGCCAATAGGACACGATCCATGTCCACATCATTTATGACTTGCCCATGTGGCTCGTTTTACCTGAAGACACCTGTAACATAGAGTTTCACAAAATGGCTGCGGAAAGTTGCAGCAGCTGCGGAAAGTGGCAAGATTCCGCAACTAAATGAGCAAAATCTAAATCAAACAGCAAACACAAAAATATAGTTAAAAACCATTTTAGATGCTCTTTTGCAATTAATATACAATGATATTGACAACTTGGGAGGTTCAGGTGAATGAAAAAGGTCTAGGAAGATGTATAAGAACAATACAGATTTGAGACTCAACAATCACTTCAAATATGATGCACTTGGTGAACAAGAAGGAGATGAGAGTGATGGAGACATCTATTACCATGATATGAACTTCTTGACTTGGATGCCCAAGTATAAGAGGAATGCTTTGCATGCAACACATGGTGCATTCCTTTCCATGGAGATATGTCACACCAGTAGGGAGGACTCATTCATGGATCTTATTATCAGATTACTCTTAATACATGGTAAGAATTGTGTTTTTGCACTTATTGATTATCTAACACAATATTTGCATTCTCTTACCATCTCTATATAGTGCATGGCTCCATAAGAGAGCAAGCCTCTATTTTGGCTTCATGGTCATTTTGGGACCAACATCTATGATGGAGATAGCCATTTTTTGTATGAATTTGGGAAAGTATTGTACTAATTCCTGTATGTTTAGTTGATATACAATGCCATTTACTATTCACTAGTAAGTGTGATGACATGCACAACTAGCAATTTATTGGGAGACAACTTTCCACATCATGTTCTGAAACTGTAGTTGGTAAAACTGCGCTATGACTACTTGAGAAACTGTTGGTACCTTCTAGCACTATGTAAAACCTTCAGTACTTCTCTCATTTGGATTCCATATGATGCTAATGTAATATTCATTCCATATGGGATGATTTGGGCAAGAACCAAAGAAGAGACCTTTGAGGATCTTATTGCCTTTTTGCTTCATGAAGGAAACATTATTGCAGGCCATATTCATCAACAGATCTACACTTATCATAAGTGGAGAGAGAGACAGCATGGGATGGAAAATTTGATCCATCATGTTCAGCTATGCAACCCACCTTATTTGTAGGAGCGTAAGGTGGAGGAGATGTTTCATGAGTTGCCATGTTGGAGGGTGACTCACTTCTTGTGGATGTTAGCTCGGGAATGGAGGCTTCACATGGGAATGATAGTTCCCAATATATTTCAGATTCCATGCCTCAAGAAGGCATCTAGACCACACATAGTTGCTTCCATGGATGTTCTACTTGTTCATGATGAGATCCATTTGGATTTTTTGCCAAAGGCATCTTTATACACTTGGGAGGAGAAACTTGGAAACTTATTGATAAAACAAAATCTTGTTCATTGGAGGAGCTTATCACATGGAGATGCTACAGGAGGAAGAGGAGAGGCTCTTCAGCTCTATCCTTACAGTTGCTTGAGGACAAGCAACATTTGGGAGGGGAGGGTTGCAATATTCATAAATTAGCACACAGCTAATTGGAATATCAAAGTTTAATTTTTCTCTTAGATAGAAGAATAAGAGAGTATGGAGACCCATAAATCTCCTTAGAAGGAATAAAAGGCACTCCTAGTGTGAATGGAGGTCATATAAAAGGAAGATTGAATACCCTTAGGTTTTAAAAGGGGCTGGAGCATGTTGAATAGGTCAACTTTGACATCAAACAACATTGTTATGGAGGAGTGTTATTAATGATGGGACAACGCAGTTTTGGAGGGAGATTGATTGCATGATGATGGAAACCCTAATGAGTGGGACCCAAGGTGATAAGGCTCACATTATTTATAAGGAAGAGGATGGCAACCATATGGGGTTAGCTTATGATTATTATTTTGATATGTATTTTTAGAATTTTTCTCTCTTCAGTTGTTTAGCTAAGATTGCTGGTGTTGTTTAGCACAGGGTGTTCCCGGTCGGGAATCCCACCTCTTTCCTTGAGAAGCCTCTTGCCAAGCTTCAGTCTTTAGCTATAGTGTAGTTTTTGTAGAATATTGTGTTGTATTGCAGGGTGTTGCAGTGGAGGGTTGAGAAACCCACTTTTTGAGCTAGTTTTTCATAGGAGGAAGGATTCCTTCTCTTGGGAGATCAACAAGGAGAGATTCTGAGCACATTTCAGTTCTTTGGAACTAGGCCAATCTCTTCCCATAATTTATAGCATAGTTTTAGCTTGGAATTGTGTTATTTTGGAGGGAAGTTTTAGAGGGGGATCTTTTGGTTCTTTTAGAGTGTTTTCCTGTAGGTGAAGGGTTTAGCCTTTCTTTGGAGGAGGTACTTGAGGAGATCTACATTAGATCTATATTATTTCAGCCTTCTATTTCATGAGCTTCAGTTTGCAATGATTCTTCAGTCTTAGGGTTGTGGATCACCATTTGTATTTGGGTGTATTTCTAGAAACCTTTCCCGGGTTCTCTTGGAGAGGTGTTTAGGAAGTTAGATCTTCACTCCTTGCATTATTTGAGCTATATAACAACAGATTTACATTGATATATATATTTATGCAGTATTTTATGCCCTAAAAATGCATTTTCATAGCTCAAGGAATTTGTATGGCAGCTATTTCTCATGTATTGGCACATTTTTCTTGTAGGGGCTTGTTTTTTATTGCCCGAGTGACTTGATCCTCAAGATCTTGCGCCTATAATTTTATGATATGTTTAATAATATGGTTGTACATTTGTCTCATATCATGATGTGTTGATTTATTCACTGTCCTTTCCATTTTTTTGCTCATGTATTATTGCTTCCCCATTTGGGAATATTAAAAAGATGTTTCATACCTCATCAGGGGGTGGCCCTTCAGGTAGCCCCCCACATGCCCGTTATTAGCACTAATATTTGCATCCCACCCATCCCACCTTATTTTACTCTACCTTCACCTCATCTCCATCATTTTCATTGACCTCGCTTCATTTCTTAACCATTTTTCCCAAGGGTGCCCAAGTCATCATTGTTGACAAGCACCAAACCCTAATTTCCTGTCCCACTAAGCTAGGGTTTGCTATGGAAACGCTAAATTTGAGAAGAGGAGGCATAAGTTAGGTCATATCAGTAACTATGAAGTCATTTTAGCTCATAAAAATCATGTCTCCATCATTTTTTGAGAAGTCATTCCAAGAGTCAAGTCATTTACCACTCATAGGGTCAGCTTTTCATCAAACTATGTTTCTGACCAAACAGAGATGAATTTGAAAAAAGTGAGAAATTTTTTTTTTCCATCATAAGTCCAATAAGAAACACCTAATTCGGTTTTTACACAGGTGTAATGGTTTTATAGAAATGTCAAAAATACAGGTGCTACAAGAGGTTCTTTGCATTTCTAGAGTGACCTTGGGAAAATCAAGTTTTATACTATTTGGAGTGTTCAAATTAATTTATTGATGAGTCAAATGATAACTAAACAGAGAGAGATTTCCAATGAGCTATCATGAGCTCAATTTGGAGTTGAGGAAGGTCTCCAAACATTTCTTGCACCAGCAATCTACATTTCTGAACCTTCATTCAACACTTTTTGACCAGCCTTGGGAAAATCAATTTTTGACTAGTCAAATAAACTCCAAAAAGAAAAACAAAGGTATATTTGGAAAGTAGACAGGATAATATTTCCAAAAATCTATCCTAGGCCCAATTTGGACACCAGGAAGACCTCCAAATGTGATCTGAAAAACAGTGTTGCGGGGACTCTGCACGTTTGAGAGGGGTCACTACGTGTTTTAATTGGACACTGCGCGTTTGCAGTGGACGCTATGAGTTAGCTTAGGAAGATAGAAAACCATCTTACAGCCACCTAATTCATTAGAAAATGCCATATTTCTGCATATTTTTTCTTCATAGATCCTTCAAACAGTAATTTAATCCTATCAAGCTTTCTCACTGAAGTGTCTCGTGATTTAATGTAAATTTGAAGTGTTTATTGCTATGAAGCCCTAGTTTTCATTTCATTTTTCCATTTTCATTCATATTTCCCATAATCATGTCCCTAAACACATATCAATCAAAGCTATAAGATCCTAGGGTTTTCTTATACCTAGGTTATCATTTACATTATCACTTCCTCCATTTGTCACAACTTCTCCTTTCATATCCATATTCCCTTCATCTCATTCCATTTACCCTAGGGTTTTCACTAGCCTAGGCTCCCTTACATATTCCCATTTCCTTCATTTCCCCACACCTCCATTCACTTCACACCCCTTCATTTCATTCATAATCTCCCTAGGGTTTTGACACCAAATGCATCATGGAAACCTAGCAGAGGTGAAATTAGCAAGCCAAAGAGGGTTGATTTGGGCACATTGGCACATACCTATCAGAGAGGTGACAGGCATGTGTTTGCTTCACTTGGAGTGAAAGGGGCCATGCCTTCTTCATCAAAAAAATAGGTAAATAAAGGTAAGGAACAGTTAATAGAGCTAAACATTGATGATGAGGATGGAAAACATGAGACAGAGCATGAATTTCAGTTGATTGACCTAAGTGAAGGAGACAAGGACAAAATCACCAATGTAGTTCTTAAAGGCAAAGAAGCATGGCTTGAGAGGGTCAACCAACACTTGGAGGAGATCCTGGCCAAGGCTCAAAAGGATAATGACATTCAGAGGAAAGTGGAAAATCACTACGCCATGCGGAACAAAATTGCAAAGGGAAAGTGTTGGCTCGAGGGGTCCTGACCCAGGTTCGGAGATTAAGGTTTGCCAACAAACCCCTATACTACTGGCCCTTTCGGAAGTGACCTGCTTGCACAGGTCAAATTCTCACCCAAAGCAGTGTGGGTGGGTGCTGGAACCAGGTTTCTGCACCCTAAGAGGGGCTAGGTAAGCCAAGAAAAGTTACGTCCAGTTTTATAATGACCAGATCACATATCCCAGAACCAGATCTATAGATCTCCTTTGCACCCAGGTGCGCAAGGCCAACTATATTTACTGTACCCAAAAAATCATATACTCCTAAAACAGTAGTGGAACATTACATTTATTCTTGCATAAAACATAACAGAATAGACCCAGATCAGTTGTTTACGCAGAAGAAACAATTAACATAGTTACTTTAGCAGCTTAACACAGAACATGCATAACATAACAGCTATCAAAGATTCATATCAGTAGTAAAAATAGATTTAGTACTCAAACAACCTTTCTCATTCATCATTCCTTTATATCCTTCTTACAATACCTAAACTCGACCTGCCCACACAGTAGCAGGGTCCGCACACAATAGGACTTGGGATCTCTGTGCACACAACCAGCAGGAATCCTTTCCCCAAAACCCCAAACAAATCTACTAAGCCACAATTTGCATCTAGTTCTCAATCATCTTCTTTCTTACAATTCAAAATGTCCTTCTATTTATAACAATCTAGCCTAATCTTTCCTATGATCCGTAAACCGTGTTTTGCGGAATCTAGATCTATCCTTTGACCCATTATAATTCTTTCGGGCCTTTGAACCATCCCTAAACCCCTGCGCTAGACTAAATATAATAATAATATGCAAAATGTACTGGTTTCACAGCTTGCAGGAGACCCTGTTCCAACAGGCTCTCAAAAAAATCTTGTGACTCGTCCTGAGTCACTATGACCGCGGGTCCACCAATTGTCTCTGAAGCTGCTTGATTATCCTGACAAACGTGCGTATCCCATTTGTGCCTCAGCGCCCCATCCCTTGTGGGCCTATTCTGCCTAAGACAACTATTCCAGCCATATAGTCATTTAACCCTGTATGGTTTGAGCCAACTGCCATTGACATAGCCTGGTAACATGTCACCGTGTAGGGTAGCTAACATGATTGCTCCACCATCTGTGATTTCCTTAACAGTGTAGGGACCAAGCCAGTTCTGTTAGAATTTCCCTGGGTGTTTCGCAAAACTGGCTACTGTATAAGAGGACTAGGTCACCTTCCACGAATGTCTTTTGGCGAATATGCCGATCATGCCAAGCTTTATCGCGACCCTTCTGAACCTGCTGATGAAAGTTAGCAATGAACCGATATTTTTCCAATGCCAAAAGCTGCACAAGGTGTTCTTCCATGATGTCAGGTTCTGCCATATTTTTAAATGTTGCGACACGTAGACTAAGAACAATGTATTCCATTGGCATAATGACCTCTTTGCCATAGACCATCCGAAAGGGGGTCCTTCCCGTTAGCTTCTTGCAGTTAATATGATAGGCCCAAAGAATAGAGGGGATGCATATGTCCCAATCACTGCGATTGGCATTTTAAACCTTGGTCAATGCCTGTTCTAAAATTTTGTTGAAAGCCTCAACCGCCCCGTTTTCCTGTGGATGATATGGTGTACTTTTTGCGTGATCGATCCGAAATTCCTCATTCAGGGCTTGTATCATTTCATTAACGAAGTGCGTACCTATGTCACTCATCAGGATCTTTGGGCATCCAAATCTGGTCAGGATTTGCTCAAAGATGAATTGCGCAGCAGTATCTGCAGTACAATCCTTTACCGCTTGTGCTTCAACCCATCGAGTGACATAGTTAGTGGCAGTAATAATGTAGCGCGCACCTGTCTTCTTGCCTGGAGGATTTATTGGTCCTACAAAATAAATGGCCCATTTTTCAAAGGCATGCAAAGCTATTTGAGGTTGCAATGGCATTTCATCTCTTCATGAGGGTCGTCCTATCTGCTGGCACGTATCGCACGGTTTACAATAGTTGTGAGAATCATGATGTAGGTTAGGCCACCATAACCCAGCTCTCAAGATCTTTTGTGCCGTTTCCTTTCCTGCGTATTGGCCTCCTGTGATGCCTTCATGCACCTCGACCAAGACGGTGTGTCATTCATGTTCCAGGATTTACCTATGCAGTACTTTATCAGCTCCTAGTTTGTATAATTGGCCTGTGATGATAGTAAAGTCCGATGCCCGAGTAACCAACTCCTTCTTCTGCTATACCGAATATTCTGATGGGGCCACACCTATAGTCAGGAACTTAATGATATTAGTGAAGTTTGCATCGACGACCTAAATGGTGAACAACTACACATCCGGTAATCCTTCCTCCAAGTTAGTAGGTTCTTCGCCCGTCTCAATGCGGGACAAATGATCTGGTCCCACATTCAGCCTCCCTAGCTTGATTATGATTTCAAAATCATATTCCTGAAATAGAAATAGCCATATGAAAATCTTCCCCCCCAACACAGGCTTGTTCATAAGGTATTTTAAAGTTGAATTATCAGTAAACATCTTAAAGTGTCCTCCCAACAGATAGTGTCGATATTTTTGTAATGTGTATACCATAGCCAGTCCCTCTTGTTCGATGGTGGAGTAGTTGCACTCTACGCCAGAGAGTTTTCGACTAGAAAAAGCAACCAAGTGATCACTATCTCCCTCCCCAGGCTGAGTTAGGACAACACCCAAGGCGATTCCTAATGCATCCACATGTACATGAAATTCCTTCGACCAATCAAGAAATATTAATATGGGTGCAGAGACCATCTTCTCTTTGAGTAGCTCAAAACTCTTTTGACATTCATCATTCCAAAAAAAGGGAACATCCTTTTTAAGAAATTTTTCCACGGGTGTTGTGATCAGTGCGTACCCCTGAATGAACTTTCTATAGTAGCCCATGTGTCTGAGAATCGAACGCAGCTATTTCTCCGTTGTTGGAACCACTAGGTTTATAATTACTATGACCTTCGCAGGATCAACCATCAGCCCTTGTTGGCTTAATATGTGTCGAAGAAAGATTCCAAAAGGCACATAGAAGATACAATTCTTGATATTCAAGGAAATCTATAGCTTTTGACAGGCATCCAACATCATGCGTAGGTTGGAGACATGTTCCTTTACCAACCCAAATATAGTCTAGTCATCGAAATAAACTTCTAGAAACTTATCGATGAATTCTTTGAATACAGAAACTACTACTCTTGAGAACATAGCAGGTGCATTCTTGAGACCAAAGGGCATGACTGTATACTAAAAGGATCCCCATTCCGTTGTGAATGTAGTCTTACTACGATCTTCAGGTACGATTCGGATCTGGTGGTACCCTGAGAACCCATCGGTGAAGGAATATGCTTCCTGTCCGCCCACGCTATCAAGGATTTCATCGGAGAAAGGAATAGGGAAGGGGTAATGTACACAGGCGTCATTTAACTTGCGTATATCCACGTAGATTTGTATCTCCCCCTTTGTTTTCTTCTCCTGGAAGACCATCAGACTTACCCAATCAGACTTTACAATCAGTTCAATGATACCTGCAACAAGCATTTTGTCCAGTTCTTCTTTGACCTTTTTCTTATATTTAGGGTTAAGCCAGTAAGGCCGCTGCTTTACGAGGCATGCCTCTGGTTTCAGAGTGATGTGCATAATGCCTAGGTCCCCCATGATTCCTTTGAGCTAAGAAAACTTTTTTGGGAATAAATCTTGATATTTCGTAAGTAGCTCTGCAATTTTTCCTACGGTTCCTTTGTCCCAATATTCCCAAATCTTGGCCAACTTAGGATGTCCTCCCATCTCGATATTAATTTCGCATAG
Source organism: Pinus albicaulis (assembly GCA_034641835.2). Taxonomy (NCBI): domain Eukaryota; kingdom Viridiplantae; phylum Streptophyta; class Pinopsida; order Pinales; family Pinaceae; genus Pinus; species Pinus albicaulis. The sequence continues at coordinate 579,775,847 of CM076583.1, forward strand.
ATTGAGAGGCTGGGTAACATCAATATTCTACAGCGGGGGTTCAATAACTGTACATTCTCCCTCGGATTCTGGGATAGATATGTTCCAAGGATTATCTTCCTCTTCTTGTATCGCCAAGCTCCAACAGTTGACTATGTCTTGCATTTGCGCTTCCCATGTCAGGAATTTTGGTGCAGCATGATGGCATGAGTCATTAAATACAAAAGCAACGATGTACTGCAGAGCTTCGTCGAGTGCCTCCGTCCCCCCAATTAGCCCAAACATTCCTATAAAGTCATCTTTTAGTGTTTCCCAGTGGTAGGTGTGTTGATGTAGCTACGCATCTAAATACTATGTGACGAGGATAGGCCCTAAGGCATGAATAAATAGATGAACCCACTCCTCTGTAGTCTAGTCGGACCATTTTTCCATCCAGGTGAGTAGATTCTTGCGGGGATCTCCTGGTCCGAGGAACGTCTTGGTGCGTACGTCAGCCGGGGGTGTGAACCGCAAGATCATCATATCCTGACATTCCTCCCAATCCTGGAATGCTTCCTTGTGGGTGTCCCACCATCACGCAGGTGTTCCTCGCATAGCTAGATTAAGGGCCCATAGCCTTTGTTCTCTTGGAACTGTAGCTTCCAGTGTCCTTAGGAACTCCTTGATGCTACCGGACTCATAAAAATGGGGTAGATCCCTTACCTTTGAGGAAATTCAGTGGAAGTCCCTTGCGACTCGAAGACATCGTAGCGTCGAGACAACGCATAACCAGTTTTGATAATTCTCCATCTCCTCATTAGAGTTAGAGAAGCATTCCTCCGTCCGTCGTGGGTTTGATCCAATATTCGTTCCGCGCGGTCAATTTTTAAATGTGATCCACCTCTTCTTCACCGCATACTGGCTCTGTGTATCGCTCACCTTCCGTAGGATCTAATGGTACTGTCACCCTTGTTCTGCTATTTTAAAACACCATGCTTCTCTTTTTGAGGTTGATGATACCACCCATATCTATGGCCCAGTCCAGTCCTAAGAGCGCAGGGTATGGGTCTGCATCTTCGACAATCTGAATTACCTCGAAATCAGCTTGGACCTTGATCCCGACGATATCTACCATGATTTTTGGTAGTCTCCCTAAAGGTATAATCTTCTGCTAGTTGGCCATACGCAGCTGGATATTGGACCACTCCAATTTGGGTTCTCCCATTTGTTGCCAAGTTTTCTTAGGTAGCACATTTGCATCTGACCCCAAGTCTAAGAGAACCTGATCCATTTCATAGTTACTGATTTGGGTTGTTAATCTCATCTCCCTACCGATGCGTTTCCTATATTTGCCTAGCTTGTGCACGTCTTGGACTTCTGAAGATAGGTGGGACTGCACTATGCAACTATCTATCAGTGCCTGAAGGTTTTCTTCGGTTCATTGGTTGTGCAATATCTTCATACACACCTCTAGGAATGGTCTCATCTCATCACCCATCTTGAGGTGTGCGGGTGCCTACACAGTATCTTCCCCTGTCTTAGCAAGGTCTTGGTGGAATGCGACAAATGTTTCTTGTCCCATTTTTCTGTCCAATCCTTCTTGTTTGATAGGTGCCTATTGGATTAGAGGGCCCCTCGCAGCCTCCTTCTTAGGTCCCCTGGTGGCCATCCCACTGCGCGTTACAACATTTGCACTCAGATTTTTTTCCTGTAGTTCAACCTTATCTCTTTGCACATTCTGCGTCGGTGTTGGTTGCTTTTCTTGAATTTTTTCCATCAATATTGGACAATCTTCAATCGCATGGTCCAGTTGTCTGCAATATCAGAAAGATTTCCTTGTAGGATTTGGGCAGTCCCTTGCAAAGTGTCCTACTTTCCTGCAGTTATAATAGATTATTTGTCTGCATCCCCAACCTGCGCTTCCTCCCCGACCTCCCCTGCCCCTAACTGGAGAGCCACCAAAGCTTGCAGGAGATCTAGGTGACGCAGGGTCTAATTGCACCGTATACAAGTTTCCTCGATCTATCATCAGATCATAAGTTTGAAAATTCTGCTCATCATTTCCCACCGATCAGCAGAATCTGCACCGTTATTGCTTCAATTTCGAGACATATGCACCTAGCCGAGGGTAGTGGTCCGTATCATGTAGCCCTACTACACGACAGTCATCGCACCACAACGCAGAGACACTTGAGCCTGGATGCAAGAGGTTGGGTTCTCCGCTTCCTCCTGGACGTAACAGGCTAGGTCCTCCTGCTTGCATGTAATCTTCCAGTAGTGGGCACTGATCCTTCGTATGTCTAGATACCCAAAATCGTATGCACCATAGATCTGCGCTAGCTCCTTTTCCCCGTTCCTTCCATAGGTTATGAATTTCCATGTGCATAGCCCCGAGCTACTCCTGAATTTGCTGTACTCATACCAAAATATATTCTCTGGGCACAACTTCTAGTTTCATGGTGGATTCCAAAGCTTTTTCCTGTGATTTGAAGGTTTGGTGGCCCATAGGTACACGCAGGTGAGGTAGCAGCATAGCGATGAACCATTCTGTATGCCGTCTATCATCATACTTAAATCCTCATTCTCTAATTTCTTTATTTAGTCTTTGATCAGCTTCCCATGTAGAGTCAGTTGTTCCTTGCTTGAAATCTTTTACGTCTGCTACGATATGAGAGTAGGAATTAGGTTTTCGAAACTGTTGTTTCAGAGCATCCATAATATCATTGAATGGATGTGCTTTCGTTCTGAGATATGTATTGCATATAACAATCGAGAGCTCTCTCTTCGAAGGCCAGATATAGCTGTGCCCTTTTCACAGTATCGCTTGCCACACCTTGCGCAGTCCATACTGAGTCTGCAACAAACCAAAATTGGTCCATGTCCTCATCTCCTGCACCTTTGAACATAGGTAATTTCAAGTGCGCTGCCATATCTTCTTCTGGCGGGGATTCAGGCAAGGTTTTACCCTTACGTGGTTCTAAAGGCAGTGTAGCTAGTGGACTTTGCGCAGCTCCTCCTCTCAACAGGATATAGACAGATCTATCCCCTTCTCGATTGGTTCGATAGTACTTACCGCTCTGCATTGTGATTTTGTCCAGATTGGAGATCATTCAAACGTACCTACTCTGCTTTTCTTCTCAAGCTTTAAATACTTTTCTCGGCATTACCCAATCCCCTTCTCAAAATTCTCCTGGTCTCGGTCACAGAACCATTTTTTGGCTCGAGGGGTCCTGACCTAGGTTCGGAGATTAAGGTTTGCCAACAAACCCCTATACTACTGGCCCTTTCGGCAGTGACCTGCTTGCGCGGGTCAAATTCTCACCTAAAGCAATATGGGTGGGTGCTGGAGCCAGGTTTCCGCACCCTGAGAGGGGCTAGGTAAGCCAAGCAGAGCTGCATCCAGATTTATAATGACCAGATCGCATATCCCAGAACCAGATCTATAGATCTCCTTCGCATCCATGTGCGCAAGGAAAACTATATTTACTGTACTCAACAAATCATATACTCCTAAAACAATAGTGCACTGTTATAGTTATTATTGCATAAAACATAATAGAACAGACCCAGATCGAATGTTTGCGCAGCAGAAACAATTAACACAGTTACTTTAGCAGCTTAACATAGAACATGCATAACATAACATCTATCAAATATTCGTATCAACAATAAAAATAGATTCAGTACTCAAATAACCTTTCTCATTCATCAGTCCTTTAGATCCTTCTTACAATACCCAAACCCAACCTGCGCACATAGCAGCAGGGTCTGCACATAGTAGGACTTGGGATCTCATCGCACACAGCTAGCAGGAGTCCTTTCCCCAAAAGCCCAAACAAATCTACTCAGCCAAAATTCGCATCGAGTTCTCAATCATCTTCTTTCTTATAATTCAAAATGTCCTTCTATTTATAACAATCTAGCCTAATCTTTCCTATGGTCCGTAAACTGTGGTTTGCGGACTCTAGGTCTATCCTTTGACGCATTATAATTCTTTTGGGCCTTTGACCCATCCCTAAACCCCTGTGCTAGACTAAATATAATAACAATATGCAAAAATGGACCAGTTTTGTAGCTTGCAGGAGACCCTGTTCCAACACCAAGCTCAAACGAGCCTATGTAAAAATTCAAACATTGACTAAGCATGGAGAGAAAGAAAATTTGGATATACTTTCTGAGGTGTCACTTCATGCCTCAAGCACTTAATGATTAAGCACCCTCACAAATTTTTATAAATTTTGGCACACTTTTCACTTGTGTTCATTTCTGTGTTTTTTAGTACTTTTGCACGCAAAATTTTTTCCAAAGGCGCAGCGACCTGGATGTTGTGCTCTTTTTTGGGGCCTCCAAATGAAAATTTTCCACCACCATCATGTTCATAATGACATGGAAATCAAACCTAGCAACTTTTACAAAATTTGGAAGACAACTAGTCCCTCAAAAGTGCAAAAAACTACCAAATTTCCATGTTTCTGCCTCCTTTTTGACCTGGTCATTGTGCATTTACCAGTCTTGGGAGATTGACTTTTTTATAGGGAAAATGAGCACCATTTTATAAACTGAATGCATATTTGGAAACTCGACTCAGATAGATTTCCAATGAGCTATAATGGAGCTGATTTGGACACCGGGAAGACACTCAAAAGTGGCTTGCAAAAGAGGTTATTTTTCCTGTTAGGGCACTGCGCGTTTGCCAGGAAATGCATTTTTCACAATCTTTAACAAATTTTGAAGTTTCACTCCAGTTTGACTTTTTACTTGGGAAAATGAAGAAATTACAGATGTAAATGGTCATGGTTAATTTAAATGTCATGTTTTGACATTCATCTAAGGTAGATACATTAGGTGAGTCTTCTATAGGTCAAATGAATCAGTTTCCTCTCTTTTAGAGGAAAATTGTTGGGTCTTCCTAGTCTTCAGTTTCTTGTTTGGAAGTAGGTGAAATTGATTCCTATCTGATGGATTCAACTTCTTGAGGTTAGGGAGAGTGGTTTTGAAGTCTATATGATGTATTTTCTCAGTCATTGTAATGGTTGGACTCACTTGGAGGTTTGACATCTCAAGAGATATACTTTTGTATTAGTTTTGGCCTGGACATTAGTAAAATTTGCAGCTATTTTAACGGGATCCATGTGGTATTGTGTTTAGTTTCAGTTTCTTATTTTGTGATCATATGTTAGAATTTTTTTTGTATTTCATCCATTATTTCATTTCTATTAAGTGAATTTTTTCAAGTTAGATGAACAAAATCCATAATTTCTACGCTCTGTTTTGGGTAAACATTCATAATTTGTAATGTCTTTAGTTTAGAAAGAAACCATGAATTCACCATTCTCTTTCTCGCTCCTCACCTATCTTGATCATCCCACCATGAAAATCCCAAATTGCTAAAAATTGTACCTACCTTTTCCCATAGAGCACCCTGCAAATCTTGACCTAATTTCCTTGCCTTGACTATTTGACTCCTCTTGATCTAGCAAAACCCTACACAATCGAAATAAAAAATCTGAGCTACTATACCTAGCCTAATATCTTCTTTCCACAATCATCTTGGTTGTGATCCTTACAAAGAGAGCCCTCTCCTTGCCTAGTAGGGCTAGCTACTTGGCCAAGCATGGTTTGAGGTTACCTCAGAATTGCCTTCTTTAGCCTAAGGTTCAATCCAAGTGTTAACACCCGGATGACCTCAAATTATGCTACAAACTTAGATGCAACTCCACATTTTTGATGGGTTTGGTGTCAGCTTCTTGCAGCACCTATAGCATGCATGTATCATTTAGATGATCCATTCATATTTTCATAGCCCTTTCCCATTTAGCAAGGATTCTTTGGTTGTTATTATGTCTCATCTACTTAGATATTATTGTATTCAGTCCTGCCTCATGTTTTTCCAGGTGCAATATGTATGTGGGATCCATTATATTTTTTTGTCTGGCCCATTTTTAGGCCATCATGTCATGTACCATTATTTACCATGTACTTTATTTCTCAGTTTCATTTTGCTGGTCACATCATTATTATTTGTATTTTGTCATCTCGGTGGGCATAGGTATGCCTCATGTTAGTGTCAGTCTAGTCATACTACCATCAGTGATCAAAACTGCTCTTTTGCATTTTCATATTAGGCATCTCATACCGAATAAATTTCACCATTCCGATAGGTCATGGATTCATTGATGGTAGTAATTTTTTATCAGTTTTCCCTCATAAGGTACTTGCTGATTTTCCTTTCTATGGTCTTTAGTCATTAGTCACTTTCATTCTCAAAATCATGTCAGTGGTTCATAGGATGGGTCTCATCAGTTTCTAGGGTCTCACCATGGTCGAATTAATGAGTCAAATGTCAATAAATATCAGCAAGGTCATGAGGAAGCCAATAAGCTCAAATTCACTACACCTGGAATATCAAAGAGACATTTTATTCGGCTTGATGTAATTTTCACCTAAAAACCATGTTTTGAGGTGAAAACATAATATTTTTCCTTCATTATCATTCATTATGTAATTTTATATCATCATATGTAATAAGTCACAATTCATAAGTTGTTATCTCCACAAAGCAATGTCCCTGTCTTTAGAGAAGTTTTCCACAGCATTTTTAGCGCCAAATCATCTTCCAAGTAGATCCATCAGAAAGAGCCTGGAAGGAGCTTTCCAACGGTATACTGCACTCTCAAAACTGACTTCTGGATTGAATTTTATGCCTAAGTGAAGTAAAAAGCCCTCTATATCCTTACCCTTCCCCTTTTTCCCATTTTTCCCTTAAAATTTGTATTATTAAAGTTTAATATTCCCCCTAAAAATCCCTTTTTCCCCTTTCCGATGGAAAAATCGCATTAATACATTAATCCGATCCCAAAACCACTTCTCCTCCATTCCCCGTTGAAAACCTTATGATAAACATTCATATATATATATACCCCCCTGTCATTCCCAAACCACTTCCCCATCATAAATTATAATGTAAATTTCAAAGGTTTTATTATAAAAACCCCATTGCAATTGCAACCCTTCCCTTCTTTCCCCCGATCCGATCGCATCGCAAAAGTTCTGCGCCCGATTCGTACCTCCGATCGCAATCGTGACATTTGATTTACGTGTTCCAATTGGCTCTTACAAAAAACTCCGATGCGATTTTAAACTCCCGATTACACATCCGACCGTCGATTTACCCCCACTGATCCGATGTCTCACAACCAATCGGGCCATCGCAATCGGCGCTCCCATAATGCCCCCTCCGATTGGCCCTTCGCAAGAAACTCCGATGCGATTGATCGCAAGTCCCTCTTCTGATTACCCGATCACAAGTCCCTCTTCCGATTATCCGATCACAAGTCCCTCTTCCGATTATCCGATCGCAAGTCCCTCTTCCGATTATCCAATCGCAAGTCCCTCTTCCGATTATCCGATCGCAAGTCTCTCTTCCGATTACCCGATCGCAAGTCCCTCTTCCGATTACCTGATCGCATCATCGCAAGTCCCTCTTACGATTGGGATTATGCGAGTCCCACCTTTAGCCCTCTACCTTTGCAATAAAAATCATTCTACCCTTTTATATAAAGTTCATTTTGATTTCCCTGCTCTATAGTTATATCCCCCATCGGGCTTACGCCAATCACATCGGAGCTTTGTATGCCCTGCTCCAAATTCACCTGACCTCCAATCCCGATTGCGATTATTAAAACACACCCCATAGCATATTATAAAATCCTGTTATATGTTGTATCCCCCTCCTACCCCTTCCGATGTCGATTGCGATGTATACTCCATCTTCTCTCCCTTTGATCCTTCCATTTAAAAAATCGGTTTTTCCCTTCACGAAGGCGTAAATTCATTGTATTGTATTTCAAAGGCATATTATTTAAAAAAGTTAGTTTTCTTCAGAGTAAAAAATAGAAAGTAAAGCGATAGCCAAGGCCGAGAAAGATTATATAAAACATAGATTGTTACAGCAGCAGCAAAATAGGAAATATGTTCATCGGATTACCTATTTTCTTTCATACAACATAGCAGCGAAATCTCCAAGTGGTCAAATGCAATGATGTCCCTTATTTTCAGGGGCAGATTGTTGTATTTCTTTACTATGATTGTATTTCAGTTCTTCAACTGTTAGAACAGCTCCTCTTTTCATGGATCTATGGTTCCACAGTTCAGTTTATTTATTGTAATTGAAAATCATTTGAGAATGGTCTAAGTCTGAGAGTTCAAGTGTGGAAGAAAATTTTTTGCGCTCCATTGTACAGTTTGACAGGGATTAATAAAAGATGCAGCTCTGATTTGTGGGATCCATTTGGCATGAGATTTAGAATTTGTTCTCTCTTTGGCTTCATATGTAAATTGTTATGTTTCACCTCTCATTCATAAACATTTTCTTTTGAATGCTTTCAATATAAAAAGGTAGAATCCATTTTATATGCTCTGCCTTGGGAAATCATTCATGCTCTGTGTTTTTCTTTTGTTTGAAAAGGATCCATTTATTGTGCCCTTTTCAGCTCCTCGCCAGTCTTTCCATCCCATCCTCATTAAGCTCTATTTTGCTAAGTTTCCTGCCTATCTTGGCCCATGAAATACCCTGTATCTTGATTTAATTCCCGGTTTCAGCTGTCCCATTTTTCTCCCACGCATCCCTGAAAATTCATTTATTTTATTAAAAGCCTTTTCCCCATCATTTTACCTAGCCTAATATCAGATCATTATTGTGTTTATTTGAATATTATTTCATGGAGAGAGCCCTCTCTTGTCCTTGTAGGGCTAGCTACAAGGCTGAGCGTGGTTTGATGTTACCCTAGATTCTGTCTTTTTCAGCCTGAGGTAGATTTAGGCTATAACACCTCCCCCGCCTCACTAAGAACAGGTACCCAAATAGTAAAGGAGACTTATATCATTTTTAGGTCTCGCCCCCTCTATTATTGTCCTCTCTCGCTTCACTTCGTCTATGTATATCTCTCTTTGACTCCCCTTCCGTGTCTAGTAATTATATTCTTACAATGTACTTCGGTCATACGATTAGCTCCTAACGCTCACACGTTGGGCGAAAATCTGTTACACCAAAATTTGGTCATCTAGCCATTTACAATTAGATGGATCGAAGTACAACACGTAAGACCAATTTTACCATAGTAAAATTGCTTTCACTATAAGAAATAATTTAATAAACCATATTTTGTTAAGTTGTTTTTGGTTAAAACAAGAAACCTCATGAGGAATAATTAAATAAATCCTTATTTATTCAATTTTCCTCTAGAAATAATTAATTAAAGCACTGTTTAAATAATATTTATAGTCATATTTAACCCAATTATGAGAAATAATTAGATAAATCATTATTTATCTTATTTTTCCCTAGGAATAAATAATTAAATCATTATTAAGTTATTATTCCTTGTTAAATTTGACTAAATCACCTAGAAATAATTAAACAAATCATTATTTGTTAATTATTCCTTAACCACATTCTTGAAATGATAAATAAATCATTTATTTGTTTACTATTTCTAAATAAAGGTATTTAACCAATTTAAATACCTTTTCCCTCCAACAAAATATAATAAAATATTCCAAGTGGTTAGATCGAGATCTTGGTTAATCATTAGGGGAATTTTGAGGTCTAAAATGGGCCTCCTAAGGAAATTATAAAATAATAGTGGAAAAAATCTAATAAGATTTGATGACATTATCAAATTTTAGAGGGAAAAATGGAAAAACTACTTTTTCAACTCATATTTTAAACTTATCTCCCAAAGTTTTTACTCAAATTTCAAATGGGAGTACTCGTTGGATGCGAAATTTAATTCCCCATCCAAGGGGTACCCATGTTGCATACTTTCGATGGGTCCTACTACACGAAAAATGAGAAATACATAAAAAAAACAAAAACGTGATTACAATCACGTTTTTTATGTATTTCTCATTTTTCATGTAGTAGAGTTCATCGAAAGTATACAACATGGGTACTCCTTGGATGAGGAATTAAATTTTGCATCCAATGAGTACTCCCGCTCGAAATTGGAGTAAAAATTTTGGGAGATAAGTTGAAAATACGAGTTGAAAAAGTAGCTTTATTATTTTATTATTTTTAAATATTTTTACCCTTTTATTTTAAAAATGGTGAATCATCCCCCATGGTTGACATCATCATCTTGAATCCTATTGGTTGTTATAAAGTTTATTTTTGTTGTACAATTTTCTTATGAGGCCCATTTTAGACCTCAAAATTCCCCTAATGAATATTTTATTATGTGCCATTATCGAGGATGACTCAATATGTTATAAATAGGAGGGTTTTCCATTCATTATTCACTTTAATCACTTTCATTGTCGCGATTTGATCATTCTCATTACTGCTGCTACTTTTTTCACTTCTTAAGCTCCCGTAGAGTTCAACACATTTTGGGTTTTCTACACCATTGAGAGAAAGAAACTTCTGGATATGAAGCAAAAAGGATAGCCAAGAACCCATCCCATTGAGGGGGACTAGTAACATTATTATTTTGTGCCTTCCTATGTGTTACAATACATTCAAAATTATTTATACCTTGCCTTGTCCATTGGATGTGTTATCACTTAGAAAAAATGAAGCATCATTTGACAAAGTCATATAGGTTCATGTGTCAAAGGTAGGGTTATAGGGTTCATTTTTCATCACTTGGTCAAGGAAAATTTTTAATTTTTCTTATTAAGCTTACCCTAAGGTCTAAACCCACTCTCTTTCAAATCCCCTCATGTCACATCACTCATAATTTTCTGAAAGTTTTCATTTCCCAAGTTTTTAGCACTGAAATGGTCATTTTAGCCAAGAAACCACAGTTTCGTAGCGAAATAGACTAAGAAATTTTACTTTTCGCTATGAAACGACTGATACTTTCATAGCAAAAGCAACCAAAAATACACTAGGAACCCTATAAAAGTGAGGTTTCCTGATTGTCATGTCAAATTAGCTATTAGGTGTCAGAAAATAATTTGAAAGGGATAAGCTAGGTACCATTTGAGTTAGTTAGGGTAAAGATCAAGGTACATGGTCAGGGCTGAAGTCATCATCACCATTTTAAGCATGTATGAGTCATCATTGTGTTATGAATGGGCATCAAACTTTAAAATATTTCCAAATTAAGTCTTTTCTCATTCTTAATTCCTTCTTTGCATGATATTGATCTCTAGAGAGAATTTCATTAAGCCAAAGTTGTGGCTGGTACTTTCAAAGGTCTACAGATATCAGTGATCAAGTGAGGCAGAGAATTATCAAGCGAGGCAGAGAACTATCAAGCGAGGCGGAGAAGACACTAAAGAAACTATGGCTACAAAAAGAAAGACAAATAAGGGTGGCCAATGTCTCAGATATGAGCCATCATATATGAATCTGATCAATGAAGACCCAACAATTGTAGAAGTCTTCAGAAGGATAGGATGTTTACGGTTTTGTGAAATACTACAAGGCTGCCATGTATAGGTTTCCAAAGAATTTGCTCTAAATTTCAGTGAAACAACTTCTAAAGTGGGGATGTTGAATCTCACCATTACACCAGAGGTCATTGCAGCAGCAACAAGGATTCCAAGGGGACAAGAGAAATGGTTCAAAGGGTTCAAATCCAACATGGAGGAGTGAAAAGAGTTTATTAAGCTAGAAAACAGTGAAAATGACCTTACAAATGCCATTCCAAGGAGCTGCATGAAGGATAACTACTCAAAGTTGATGTTTATCATCCATAAATATTTCACTTGTGAAGAGAGATACCATAAAGTCTATTCTTACCATTTAAAGCTTCTCCTACACTTTTCTAGTAAGATATCTCTTGATCTACTTTTCTATTTACACAGAAGTTTAGCAAAAATGGCAGATAAGGTCCAAGAAAAATCTGAAGGGAGTGAAACCTCATTGTTTCATCATGGTTTAATAAAATTTATAGTTTTATATTAGCTCCAAAGACTATGCAGAGACTGGTCTTCTTTCCTATTTGCAGGGATAATTTTAAGGATGGAAAATTACCTTGAAGTTTTAAAAATTGGTGAATCTCACTAGTCCCTAATATGCAAACTATAAAATTTTTATTGATGTATTTGTAAAAATATTCAAATTTATAATGATATTATTTATATTGTCTATATAATGTTGGCGATTTTTAATGTAAAATAATTTTATATTGTAAAATTCGGGCGAATCTCTTCTATAAAAAAATGGAAATTAGCAAATCTTTTTTTTGGAAATACCATGGAAAATTAGCCCACCTACGAATATTAGCCCCTAAAATTTTCCATGCCTATTTTTTAGTGGTTTTGAAATGGATACCCTTACTCCTACAAGAACTCCTAAACCTAGGGGTATCCCATCACCATTAGTGGCAGAAAAAAGTGAACCAACAAGAGTAGAGAAAAGTGAACCAGTCATGATGGAAACAGAGCAATTACAGAGTTTTTATACACCTACTGTCCCACCTACAAAACAAAAGTCAAAAGTGATCAAACCTGCAAAACAAGAAAAAGTTGTGAGTAAACAAAGAAGAAAAATGATTACAAGGAGTCAAACAGTGGCTTTAGAAGATAAAACAATGGCCAAAGGAAATTAAGAAGACATACTACATGCCATTGACATTGAAGAGACTCCTATAGTTCATGCTAAGGATATAGATGAAGGTGGACAGAAACTCAAGAAGGCAAAATCTGCAAAGAAATTAGAGTTTGAAGGTGAAGATGAAGGTTTTATGTTTCAGGCTAGGAAGCCCATGAAAATGCATTATAGAAAGTTGTTGGAGAGTAGTAAAGAGGTTCATCCACCTACTTACCAATCCAACCACCACAAGACATTATTGATCTTTCATCACCTGCAGGGAAAGATCCAGTTAGCAAGCCAAAGAAAGGAAAAGAGAAAGTAATAGAAAAAACAGAGTTTGAACTCCTTGAAGAAAAATTGAAGTTGGCTAACGATTAAATAGCTATCATGAAGAGGAAGGCAAGGAAACATAATATCCAGAAGATTCAGTTTGAAAAGATGAAAGAGATTTGGGAAGAACAGGTTGACATTATATCAAAGACCGTAGAAAACACACAACAATTAATCAAATGGACTATGCCATTGAGGAAAGAGGTCAAACATGTCAGAAGAATGAACTTGCATTTGAAATATACCAACATAAAATTGAAGGATTAGGTTAAATACCTCTAGGAACAGCTAGAACTAATCCATGAGGAGTTGGAGAAGAAAGGCCCAAAAATGACAGTAGTTGAGGAGCTAATAGCTCAACTCATCATCAATGAGGACGAAACACCTCAAGGCTCATAGTTTGAAATGGTCTATGTTTTTAAAGGTCAATGGCATGTTAGAAAAAAAAAATTTACACCTAGAAAGTATATTTTTGAAGCTAGACAAAAATATGGAAACAAAACATAGTTTTCAGCATTTTCGTAGGATTTCCTAGGCTTGAAGCCATGAAAACGCTACGAAACCACCTGTAGCTTCCTTTTTGTATTAAAAACCACTTTTGGGAGCTTCCAGGAGGTGGAAATCACATGGAGGATGTGTCAAGGCATGATGAAGACAATACAAAAGTAAAAAGACAAAAAAATTTATGGAAAAAGGCATTTTTGTAACGCTAGGAAAGTATGCTACGAAACTGTTGTGCTTTCATAGCGTGCTATTTTGAAGCTTTATGAGCATGTTTTTGGGTAGTTTTGGACAGATGGATACCTTCAAAGGGTCAAAGCACTATGTCAATAGTCACCCAAGACTCGAATATTATGAAATGAAGACAACTCATCAGCCAAACCATTCGTTGAAGATAAGGACCAGTTTTCCTTAAAAATAGGGGTTGTTTCCATATTTCGAGGAGGCTAATTAAGATATCATGTAGTGATGAGTCCCATCACACCCTATTCAAACATGTGAAGCAAAATTTTTCAAAGATGTAACTGTTTTAGGAGATAAGGTAGTTGATGTAATAATGAACATTTTGAGTCCTATTAGGAAAAGGATTGTTTTGTAGTGTAGCTACCATTTTATAATTAAAGCATATGTTTTCTTATTATGCAAGGTGTCATTAGGAAAAATTTGATGAATCTAGCCTAGAGGCAGATCATCTCTCATGTAACAAGTCTATTTAAGAGCAGATATTCAAATTTTCCAAGGGTTGGATATTTTTTGGCAATACTGCAACTTTATGTAAATTGACCATTTTCAATAATATACAGAACTTTACCTGACCAACCTAAGATTCTCATGGATTTTTTAGTGCTTACTTGATATATACTTTCTATGCATACCATTTGCAGTGGTTTTCATCTTTAATACTCAGAATTCATAGGTGTATGCTCTGACTTCCTTTACTGATGAATTGGATGTGTTATTTCATGTTTATTGTGTGATTTACCTCTAATAAAAACTCTTACTTGCCTCAGATTCCATGTCAAGTGAACTTACTACTGAACTACTGAACTTGTTGACTCCATAATCCCAATGAATTGCAGACTTATACTATTTTAAACCTACACACATCACAATCAAGTTATTTTCCAAGTAGAGTTAGCCATCTAGATTCATCTTTATCAAATATCATTAACCCCTTTGAGAGAGCCCTCTCAGACTAAAGAGGCTAAGCTTCCGTCACAAGATGTTTTGAAATAGTTACATGAAGTTGTCTTATTAGCAGCCAATCAAGTGCAATTTTGTGATAACAAGATGCATGGAGCAATTCGTATTTATTTTCACTATTTAACTTCTTTTACTGCATAGATCAGGTTTTTTGCGGAATTTGTTTTAACTATCGATTGCAGATCTAAAAAATTTAAGCATCCATCTTGGTTGTTAGGGTTGTTTGTCACACACAACTAAAGTAAGCTCTTTTCGTACACTTGCGTTAAGAATTTACGCTAACTAGAAGATATTTTTGGTTGCTTACTAGGTGTGTCCATTTTTTTTTGTTTTGAGGCATTTTGGAATCAAACAATGATATGTATGCTTCACTATGCCCTTTGAATCACTTCAAACTGATTTTTTGAAACAAAAGTTGTGCAATATTTAAATAAAATACACCCCTTTTTCTTGATTTTTAGGAGCTCGATATTTAAACTATTGTATCTTGTAATTTCGGATCTTAAAGATATGAAATTTATCATGTGGTATCCCTTTGAGTTCTCTTTCTAACTCAACAATTCAAACTAGTATTGGATTATTGAAGAAAGAGTTATGCCCAATATCCCACAATGACCTGATTATAGACTAGTTCAATAGAGTGAACTTGTACAGAGTGCCACGTGTCCCTATTTCTACCTCAAGCCCTAAAAACGATACCCAAAAAAGTAAATTTTGTGTAATTTTAGTCACTTTTTACGAAATTCAAATTTTATGCTTAGAGAGAAAGTTACGACGATTTTCCCTAGGACACTTTTTTGCAATGGAATTCTAGAGCCTCCAAAAACCATAACTTCCTTAGATCATATCTCCAAAAATATAGCGAACCAAGATCTGAAATTAGTACATGGTCCTCACCAATATTTTGGCTCCACGTGGTTTCAATTGGAACTTCTGAAACCTCGTAGAAAAAAATTATAGTGAAAATTCTAATACGTCCTGTTTGTAGAAGCAAAACCATAGAATCCAAATCTCTGATACCAAATGTTATGTAACTAGCTCAAAGAACAAAAGAAAAGATAGATCAAAAACTTAAAAAATTTCCTCTCTGAGGGGGAAACCTCCTTAACATTACATAAATGAAAAATTCTTGGATGATACAAATGATAAGACCTCCTTGGTATATATATAAGAGTCTAATGGGTCACAATATAATCAGAGCCTACATAACAATAATAATATAAAGGCACAACAATAACAACATGGGGGAAACATGGGAGCAACAATAAAAATAAGGGGATACACTAACAATAACAATAAGGGAAATACACTAGTATTATAAGGACCTAACAGCTTTAAAGACAAAGATTGTACTTAAGAGCTTAAATTATGTCATGAATCCAAACTAGCCAATGTTAACATGCCAATTAAGTAAGGTATTGAGACTATAGTAATATCAAAGTTTTTCTTTTCACTGAAATATCCAAATAAATGCACCAATTAAGTAATGAATTTAGATTATTGTAATGGTTAATAATATGTGTTTATTCCTAAGAGTTTATAGGTTCAATTCCAAAGAGGGTAGAGTATATACACCTTAATATATTTTACCAACCAATTTTCTACTGAGAGGGGGTCCCTTTTCACATAAACAAAGGGATCTAATACACCAATTTGGTGTCTAGCTTGGCTTGGACATTAAAACTATATTATTATTATTATACAACTTGAGTGGGCCTAATGGTTAAGAACATGTTTTTCCTCTCGGGAGGTCAAAATTTCAAATATATAGGAGGCAAGGGATGCACAACTCTATAAATTGTAATGGTCAAATCATTGAATAAAGTCGGCCCCTTATCTCATTAAAAAAAGGGTATGATACATTAATTTTGTGTTTATATTGTTTGTGACCTTGAAATTATTATTATTATTGATTTATTTTTTTCATTAAATACTAGAACCCAAGTTATTATAATTAGAATCCAAACTATTTTATTTAACAAATGTTGGAGAATTGTAATGTTCCCAATTTTAGCCTCAAGCTAAAATGGAACACTATAGTTCCACATTTTATTTTTGTTTAATAAAATGGGCAAGGAGACACCTTAGCTCCTTTTAGATGAAGAAATAACACTCCTAATATGAAAGGGGAGTGAATAAATCAGTTGAGATAAACACCAATGGTGTGAATGGAACCCAACTCACTTGGATTAGTCATATTTGACTAAAGTCAACAGCGTTGCCTATAGAGGAGAAGCTTCCTAGAGAAGTTGCACATTTTTGGAGGAAGAGCTTCACATGAGGGTGGAAACCCTAATTGGTGGGACCATGGTGGATATGAGTTCTCTCACTTTATATGGAGGAGATGGCAGCCCATTTTCATTATGTTATGTTTTAGATTTTAGACAAGGGTCTGCAAAAGCTTGCATCCCCAGGTTGTTTAGCAGGGTGATGGTGCCCTCGGGCACTAGGGTGTTCCCAGTTCAGAATCCCTACCTCTTCCTCAAGGAAGGATTAGGAATGAGATTATTTTCCTCAATCTGGCATTAGCCATAGTTAAATTAATCTTCTACAGTGTTAGCTCTACAGCAGAGAGGATGTTGTGTAGCTAGGTGCAGCTAAAGAGGAACTCATGGAGTCTTCTTAGCTTGTTTTCTTCAGTGGTGGAGGTATCTATTCATTGGAGGAGCTGCAAGGAAGATTCCTGGGAATTATTTCAGAACATTTGGCATGGGCCAACATTCCATCATCTCCCACTGCGCAGTCCATGGAGGAAACTGTGTTATTTTGGAGGAGGCAGTGAGAGAGGGGTTTCTGGAGCTTCAAGGAGGATGTTTCTGAGACAAAGTGATCAACACTTTGTATTAGAGACATGATCAGAGGAGGGAATCTACATTTCAGATCAGCCACAGTCTCATTCATATTTTTTATCAGTTGCAGTGACAACTTGGTTGTCACATTTTGTATTTCTCCGACATTTCTAGCAATCTTCATAGATTGGCTAGGAATCTTGTATTTCAGGCCAATTCTTGTTGTTGGGCTTATTTCTTGTATTCCTTCAGCCATTTGTACATTTATTAATATTCAGCAACTTATACCTTCATGAACTCAGCGCGGTTGCAGCTACTCCGGCATTTTGTGGAGTTGCAGCTACTTTTGCATTTCATAGCTTATTCATTAGAGGTTTTCCCTTTGAGTTTGAGTGTCTTGCCCCTCATGATATCTCTTGTATTTTAATGCTGATATCATAATATAATTATGTCTGTAGTATTTTCCCTCTTATGGTGTATTTCAGATATGCAAAGTTACTGGTTATGTTCATGTATTGTTGTAGCTCTCTCATTGAGCATTGTTTTAGAGACCTAGATTGGGGAGATCTGAATAACCCATCTATATGAATTTATTTGAGCTCATATTCTGCATATGAGTTTTATGAGATGTTATATAGGGAATCCCAGTGCTGGTATGTCTTATTTTTGTAGCAGCTTCCTTATACAGTGTCCTCAAGGACCCTGTAGCAGAAATTCCTGAGGTGGAATATTGCATATCCAGAGGCAGAGTCTGTGAAGGGCCAGCTAGCCTCAGGATCTCTCCCTTATTTGAAGGAGACATATCCTGTAAATTCACCAACATTAAATCTCTGAAATGGACTTGTGATAGCTCACTGAAGAAGGAATTGGAATATCTGAAGATATTCCCGACAGAGAATTATGTTCCTAAAAAAGGGACATTAAAGTGGTATTAGAGCATGATCTTGGCTCAGCCTGTGCCCAAGATCAATTTCCATCAACAAGAGGAGCTTCTCTCAAAGGAGAGGAGATTGACAGAGGAAAAACAGAAGAGGAATGAAGGAAGAGGAGGTTTCCCTTCTTCTTTTCCAGACCATTGAGCACACCATTGAAGATCTACTGAAAGGGGAAAATTTTGGAGAAATTTTCTGAAAGGGGTTTGTGGATGGAGCAAGCCCTAGCTATTCTCATGAAGGGTGTGAGCATTCATCCACACATGTAGATCCACAGCATATTACATTTCCCATATCTATTGCAAGAAGGATGGAGGGAAAGAGTTGAGGCCTTTGGAGCAGCAGCACTGCAACTCAAAGGTATGATTCATGATAGTTGATTTCAGAGTTCTATTTCATGTTCTCATGCAAATGAGAGATCATATGTTGTATTCACAAAGAGTTTTGCAAAGGGGATTGATGAAAACCAATGTGAAACATGGTGTGACAAATCTTCAAACACTTTTCATGCATGGAGGGGAACCATGAAACAAATATCATTCCATCTTTCTAGAGGGGAGAAATTAGAAGAATGGCTTGCTAGAGGCAGGACCCCCATTGTATGAAGGGCACTCTTCCATTTGTGAGGGTGTGGAGATATTTCTCTCTAAGGAAGGCCAAGGCCTCTCATTCAGGGGAAGACACACTCACATGTTGGTAGAGAGGAGGTGCATAGAAGAACCTACAGCGCTGCACCATTGGAAGAAGAAGAAAAGCAGAAGGATCAGCATGAAGGGATGATGGACATTCACCCCTATCTATTTTCAGAGATTTTCTTCACATGGGAGAAGGACTGCACTACGAAGTAGAGAGAGAGGACCATTCATTCCTCTCATGTATTCAGTCCACTTCCTATCTTGATGTCTCACTTTTGGGGACTTTCCATTTGGGAGGTCACATGATCTAGAGATGATGAGAGGCATCATGATTTTTGGTTCACCACTCTTGGATTTTGGAGAGGTGGAGACATTGGAGGAATCCATCACAGCGCAGAGAGTTTGGGGTTAAGCACAAGGAGGAGGGATACACTCTCTCATTTTCAAAACCACCCATTCTCATCAGTTTCACTGCGCAGATAGAGTTGTTGTATGGATGGAGGACAACATATTCATGATGTCAGATGACTGCTCCATGGATTTTATGAGAGAGGGTTCACTTCCTTTGGGGAAGAACTCTTTCATGCCTTGGAGTAGAGGGAGGCCACTTATGCTTATATTGCCCAAGATCGAGAGATTCTTTGGAGATGATAGTCTCTCATGGGAGGCTTATTTTCAGAGATCATCATTTCTTTGAGCATGATAAGCTACATGATGGGCATGGCAGAAACTTGGAGGATGAATTTGGCATGAGGGGATGTCAAGGTAGTAGGCAGTAGCGTGATGGGAGCACTTTATTGCAGATTACCAACGCTGTCTATGTGGAGGATTGATCCATGTTGGAGGACTCATATTTTGGTTGAGAGGTCCCAGGATCTTGGTGCCTTCATGTTTCTTGATGACTAGGAGGATGATGACAGATACATGGTTGATGATGTGGTCATCTATTGTTATGGCAAGATCTTATTGACTAGAGTTTCTAGTCTCAAGGAGAAATTTTTGCATGTAGCATATGAGGACTTCCTAGCTATGAATTTGGATGCATACTTTTCTTTGCTAGAGGAGTTCATTTTGGAGGGAATTTAGTATGATCTACATCAGCATATGGATAGATGCATAGCTCGATTTATTTTGGAGAGGTTGGCACAACCATTCCCTTACTCATTGGAGGAGAGGGAGAGCATTCATGTTGAGCCATTTCAGCTCAAGGTCTCAAGTACACGGTAGAGAAGGTATAATTTCACATTGTGTACCTCTTTACTTTATATGAGTAGCATATTGATCAAGGAGGATCATTCCTTCTTGCATTTTTTATGATGTACTTGCATCTACCAGTAGCCTTGATTTTGGCTAATTTTGTGATGGTTGTGGGGGAAGCCACATGCTTCTTGGTGTGCACCTTTGGCACCAATGGATATTTCATGTTTCATCTTATGAGGATATGTTGTGGCAGAAAACAAGTGGCTAGTTCAGCACTTGTTATTTTGATTTTGAGGCAGGCCAAGGAGGCACTGTGCAGGTTCCATGAGTGGAAATTGGAACCACTCTCCGGTTGTCATTTGACAACTTGTTTCTATTGCATATTTCTCCTTATATATTTCTGATGTTGTACTTTGTTGAGGAGCATTATTTAGAGAGAATTATATGTACAACCCATTGGGAGCATGATTCTTGTTGAGCTCCAAAAATGTTCTTTCTTCCACCACATTCCACTCCATTTATTTTATCCATTATTAATCCCAGGCTCAAATGATCAATGAAATTAGTTAAAATTGCTTTAAGAATGAATATCGTGGCTAACTAGCTATGTTTTTATGATTGTGTCATTGTAGTACCTTTTGAACTGAAACTAGCTACAGAATGCAGACATTCTGTAGCTAGTTGCCAATTCTGCAGCCATCTTCATGTTTAAGTAGGTTCCAGATGTCCTCTCAGGGAAAGCCACACATGGTCGTATTCCACTTCATGCCCTCAGCATTTGTTGCTCTCCATGAAGATCGAACAGAATTCTGTACATGGTTATGCATGTGAGAACTCAAGCTAGGAGATAGACTCCTAATAGGACAAGGACAGTCCAGATGTCCTTTGTCATATTACGATGCCACCTTTAGAGTTCTAGTTCGATTTTAATATGGAAAGACAGTAATCCTTGCATTATTTCAAGTTCTGTTATGTAAATTTGCTATAAATATGCTCGGGAAACTAAGAGACAAAGGTTAGATTTTGGTTAGATTTTATGGTTGACTGCTAGATCTTTGAAGTCCGAGAATACTCTGTTTTGAGGTGATTCTTCTTTAATGAAAGAAGCAGTATTTCCTTGAATGTGTTGAGTCAATTTTGAACTAGATTTCGTGCTACTCTGGTGGTAGAGGGTCCCTGCCTCCTGAGCAGCCTTGTTTATACATTAGATAAGTATTTTAGTCTCGCTTTTATTTCTAGTTTAAGTAGATTTCTGAAGCTTATGTTCATATTTGTTTATATTTACTATCACAGTCAAACTTACTCTAATCAACTCTTCCAAAATATCATTATGAAGAATAAGGCACAACTGTGATAGTGTAGGTTTTAGTTGCATTTACTTTCGTTAGTTATCACAGTTAAAACTTACTCTAATAAACTTTTCCAAAATATCATTATGATGAATAAGGCATAACTATGGTATTGTCGGTTTTAGTTGCTAGTTTACACCAAGTGGCATGGCCAATCTTACTCTTACAAAGCTCTTCCAAAATATCATAACAATGAGTAAGAAGTAGCTGTGGTGTCTTGGATTTTAGTTGTATTTGCTTTCAGTCTTGTGTTTATTTTCAATTGCTTTGAATGATACAACCATACTTGTTCTCACAAACTCCTCCAAAACATCATTCATACTGAACGGGATGGACTGTAGAATTCCTTAGGTTAGTTGCATGTTAACTTAGTTATAGTACTCCGGAGGTAGAATGCATGTGGTTCAGCTCTGTCATTTCATTTTCAGTTTGATAATGGCTTTTCAGTATAACATTGTTCACTATACTTCAAATAGACTAGTGGCACTCTAGTTTAGTTTTAGCTCACTGTATTAGCACCCCAGTCTAGTTGTCATCCATTGCATTTTTAAG
The DNA here is from genome assembly GCA_034641835.2 of Pinus albicaulis. Taxonomy (NCBI): domain Eukaryota; kingdom Viridiplantae; phylum Streptophyta; class Pinopsida; order Pinales; family Pinaceae; genus Pinus; species Pinus albicaulis. The sequence goes on from CM076583.1 coordinate 579,797,840, forward strand.
TTATATTAGTTTTTAAATTCAAATACCATGGTCTTCATTATTTACAAAACTTATTTTATTCCAACCTTATATTAATACACAATCATTTGGACAGGAGTTAGTATCAGTCTAAGACCTAGAGTATTTTGCAACCTTCTTACCATTTCACAAACAAGCCTTCTCTCAAAAGACCATTCTAAAAAGGAATTCTATAACTTTTGGAATGAGGCCTAGTGGTGTTAAATTGAGTTGCAGAACAGAATTAGAAGCTAGTTTAGAATAGAAATCTTATGGTGCTACAAATGTTCTTTTCCAAATATATTCCAATAGACCTTTAATCATGGATGAGATGTTGTAACATTGTAAGTTGATTGTTTGATTGTTTAATTAGGAGAACTTCATTTACACTTAACTGCCCATTTCTCAAGCTCTTCCAAAACATCTTTAATAAATGAATTGGACAAGTTAAGCTCATGTTGTGATTTATTTCCTTGAAGTCATTATCAAGCTTTGTATTTTTCTAGTCATAGTTTAGGCTTTGTTTTGTTTCAGTATTTGCATTTGTCATTTGTCATCCATAATTTAGGCTTCACTCTATTTTTAACCAGTAGCTTCTTTCCACCAGCATTTAGTTCTTTCCCTTGTGAACATAAAACCATAAAAAACCCAAAAAAATCATAAAACACTAGACACAACGTAGTGAGAAACAAATACCTAGGCACATATAGTGCACCACACTTCAGCAGTTTACCAACCCTGGTTGACAATTAATGAACTCAATTTAGGAGACTAGGTTGAGCACAAACATTTTGGCGCCGTTTCCGGGGAAGTGTAACTAGGTAACCTTGTTTCTTAACTCCCAAAAACAATTATATGCGTAGAGAGAGAGACTCAAGGGGTAGATTCATAAGAAGTAGCAGCAGAAGCTTGATCCCTAGAACACCACTTGTTTCATCTAGACCAAGAGCCAGTACACCTCCAACTCAGACCCACAATCCATCCTTTACTGATCCTAGACTCCCAGAGGACTTAAGATCAAATATTCCATTAGAAATACCTTCCATTTCATCCACTAAACCTGCCTTAGAAGAGGATTCAAGGACCTCTGTTAGAGACACAAACTTTTCCACTTCCTCAGAAGAATCAACTATGGCAGAAGAAGGGGGAGGAGGAGTCTTTAATGGAGAACACACATTATTTGGAGGGGGTAGAGGTAGAGGTAGAGGAGAAGGAGGTAGAGGTGTAGAAGGTGAAGGAGGTAAAGGAAGAGGTAGAAGAGAGATGGGAAGCTCTTTTGGGTTTCCTATAGTAGATGAAGAAACCAACACAACCATGAAAAACACTTCACCCTCTGTCCTTCCAAACTTCTATGGACTTAAAACTGAAGATCCTGAAACCTTCCTATTTGAATTTGAAGTCCTATGTAGAACTTATGACTACTTACAAGATGCTCAAAAACTTAAACTATTTCCTTCAACATTGAAAGGAGCAGCATTGAAATGGTTTATGAGTTTGATCAACAGTTCTATTAGGACATGGGAAGACATGAAACAAGAATTTTTAGAGAGGTACTTGGATTATTGTATGCCAGTAAATCATAAGGAGGAAGTGTTTAAGATGCTACAAAAATAAGATGAAAACTTGGAAGATTTGTTGGAGAGATTTCATTACAACATCAAAAGAGCAAAAATGGAAAAATTAGATCAAGGCACCTTAAAAGCTCTCTTGTTGAAAAAAATTAGGGATGAATGGTTGGATATCCTTAACATGATGGGAAAAGGGGATATATCTCACCTCACATTACCTGAAATAGTTGAGTTATGTATCAACCTTTCAAGAGGGAAATCTAAAACTATAAAAGGCCCAAGAGACCCTGCTCTTGCAAGGGTAAGTAAGTCTGCTTCTGGGACAGTAAGTAGGGCAGAGATAGGGCATATTCTTGATGAATTCAAATATGATATCTTAGGGAGTCTTAGTGAACAAATAGACACCCTTAAGTTACAAAATAAGCAAAAAGATGAATCTGATGCTTTAGCAATCTTTTGTCCCAGATGTAAAAAGAAGCATGCCTTAAGAGAGTGTCCTTTGGATGCAAAAGTTGTAGAGACCTGTGTAATTTGTTCAGAAAAACATGAGACCAAGAGTTGTCCTTCACTTCCTGGTCTTAAAGTTGTCTTTCAAGAGGAAATTCCTACAAGTTCCACAGAATCTCTCAATTTTGTCTCCAGAAGGCCTTGGCAAGGACCTCAAACACAAGGATTTCATGATCAAATGTATAATCAACCTCCACCAAATTGGAATTCTTGGCAGCAACCTTGGCCCCAATTTCAAAATCAATCTCAAGCTTGGGCACAAGGGGCACAAAATCCCTATGGAAGATACTCTCAGTACTATCAGTATCCACCATCATATCCACCCTATCCACATTTTCCTCAACAACAAAATCCTCAACAAAATATTCAAAATCCACAACATCAAAATCAACCCCTTCCATTACCATTTCCTCAAAAATCAAATCAGTTGCCTGCTCAACTCATACCAAACCCCAACAATAGAAATACTCAGAATACATATATGATAGAAGGTCAACAGTTTCCAACTTATTTAATTACTCCTCTAGACCTTAGTGGTGTTCAACTTAGGTCTAGAAGAATACTTGAAAAAAGGAAACCTTCTGTGATTATACAAGAACAAGACAACTCTGAGGAAGATTCTCTACGAGAAAATAAAAGTCTTGAAGAAGACACATCTTTTCAGGACCCAAACATTGAAAAATCAAAACAAAAAGAACCAATAATTTCAACTCCTGTATTAGAGCAGCCATCAACATCCACTCCTACACCTCCCTTTCTAGAAAGATTACAAATTGATAAAGGTGTAGACAAACAAATTATGGTGCCTAATTATGATTTCCTAGATGATTTAAGAAATGTTTGCATTAAGATTCCATTATTACAAGCCATCAAGGAAATCCCAATTTTAGCAAAGACAATAAAGGAGTTGAGCATGAAGAAAACAAGAAAAAGAATAAGAGAGACAAAGAAAATTCAACTGGCAGGAAAAATAGTAGACATTATGATGGGTAAGATTGCTATTCCAAAGTATCTAGACCCAGGAAATCTAGTTGTTAAAATTCACATCAATGGAATTGAAATCCAAAACACACTCATTGATTTAGGAGCAGCAATCAATATCATGAGTAGACAAATCATGGATAAACTGAAACTTCCTAATCTTCTTTTTACACCCACATTATTACAATTAGCAGACAGATCTGTGATCAAATCTGATGGGGTAATAGAAGACATCCCAGTGTCCCTAGATTCTTGGGAGTACCTTGTGGATTTCATGATCCTAACTCCTAAGAATAATCTAGGAGGACACCCTATTATATTAGGAAGACCTTGGTTAGCTACAATTGATGCTTTCATTAGTTGTAGATCCGGTGATATGTACATCTCTGATGGTAGTTCAACTAAGAAATTCACTTTGTATCCTCCAACAAGGAAAATTACAGATTTAGATGATACTCAATGGATAGAGGATGAAGAAGACTTACAACCTGTCTTCACAATTTCAGAAATTAGTGAAGATAGTCAAATTCTGAATACTTTAGAAAACTTTGAATCCTCTTCAGAATGCAAACATGAACCATTTCAAGAAGAATCCAACATTGATTTTTTGTCATCAAGACAGATGTCTCTTCATTCTATGGATAAATTTGGTAGCTCTACAAATGAGATATTTCCAGGCAAATATTTAAAAATAAACAAGAACCTAGAAAAATCTCAACAAGAAGAGTTAGTCAAGATATTATAGAGACATTCTTCTGCATATGCATGGGAGTACACTGATATGAAAGGGACAATTCCTAAGACATGCACTCATCACATCTATATAGAGGAAAATTGTAAACCAATCAGACAACCTCAAAGAAGGATGAATCCAAATCTTAGGGAGATTGTTAAAGAAGAATTGCAGAAATTGTTTAATGTCAATTTTATTTATCCTATTTCAGATAGTCAGTGGGTTTCTCCTTTGGTAATTGTGCCAAAGAAAAATGGTAAATGGAGGGTATGTATTGACTACCGAGAATTAAACAAAGCTACTCTTAAAGATAATTTTCCCTTACCTTTCATAGATCAGGTGTTAGATACCTTAGCTGGCAAAAAGTACTTCTCATTTCTAGATGGGTTTAGTGGTTATAATCAAATTCAAGTAGCACTTGAGGACCAAGACAAAACCACATTTACCTATCCTTGGGGTACTTATGCTTACCGAGTATTGCCATTTGGATTATGCAATGCACCTGCAACATTCCAAAGGGTAGTATTAGGAATTTTTTCAGATCTAATACATGATTGTGTAGAGGTATATATGGATGATTTCACAGTTTATGGAAACACATTTGAAGAAGCTTTAGCAAACTTGGAAATTTTTTTAAAGAGATTTCAAGAAGCAAATCTTTCACTTAGTCATGAGAAATGTTTCATGATGTTTACTGAAGGTATTGTTTTGGGGCATCACATTTCCGGGGATGGGATTAGAGTTGATGAGTCAAAAGTTGAAGTCATCTCTAACTTATCTATTCCAAGTTGTCAAAAAGATGTTAGGAGTTTTCTAGGATTTACAGGATATTATCGAAGGTTTATAGAAAACTTCACCAAGATAGCATCCCCACTCTTTAAATTGGTTACCAAATACTATGAATTCAAATGGAATTCTAATTGCCAGTTAGCCTTTGAGACCCTAAAAACAAAAATTTCTGAAGCACCTATTTTAAGGGGACCTAACTGGAAGTTACCTTTTCATATTTCAACAGATGCCTCAGATATAGCTCTAGGAGCAGTATTGGGACAAAAAGACCTCATTCCTTATTCTATCTACTATACCAGTAAAAATTTGACTCTTGCAGAGTTAAACTATACTGTAACTGAAAAAGAGTTTTTAGCTGTTGTTCATGCCATAAACAAATTCAGACATTATATAACGGGCTATGAAACTTTTGTTCACACATATCATTCTGCAATTAGATACTTAATGAACAAGTCAATTACTAATGGCAGAGTTATAAGATGGTTATTTCTTTTACAAGAATTCAACATTACCATTCTAGATAGGCCTGGAAAACAAAACACAGTAGCTGATTTCCTATCTAGACTCCAAAAAAATCAAAGATGACACTCCAGTTGAAGATCAATTTCCTGATGAATATCTTTTTGTAATTTCTACTCAGACTCCTTGGTTTGCTGACATTGCTAATTATTTAGTTTTAGGGAAATTTCCTTCAATAATGAATGCAAGAGAGAAAAGAAAAATCATTTATGACAGTGAAAAATATTCATGGGTTGCTAATGAGTTGTACAGGACAGGTCCAGATTTTATCATTAGGAGATGTGTTCTGGAAGATGAGATGCCTGAGATTCTCAAAGCATGTCATGATGAACCTTGTGGCGGAGACTTTGCTGACAAGAGGACAACCTATAAGATCCTTCATTTAGGATATTATTGGCCATCCTTGTTTAAAGATGCTAAAGAGTATGTCAAAAGGTGTGACAGTTGTCAAAGGGTAGGGAAACCTTCTCCTTCAGGTGAGATGCCATTGTAGCCTCAGGTACATATTGAACCTTTTGAAAAATGGGCTCTGGATTTTGTAGGACCTATTAGTCCTCCATCAAGAAAAAATAGATATATATTAGTTTGCACTGATTATGTTACCAAATGGGTAGAGGCCAAGCCATTACTTTTTGCTAATGAAGCATCTGTATTTAATTTTCTTTTTGAGGATATTTTTACTCATTTTGGTGTCCCAAGGGAAATTGTTACAGATCAAGGAGCTCAATTCACATCAAGGCTAGTGGAACAAATGATGGAGAGGTACAAAATCAGACATAGAAAATCTACTCCCTATCATCCACAAGCAAATGGTCAAGTGGAATCTACTAATAAGGTTATTGAAGGAATCCTAACAAAGACTGTCCATTTACATAGAAAAGATTGGGTAGATAGGCTTCCTGAAGCCTTGTGGGCCTATAGAACTACATGGAGAAGCACAAAAAACCATACTCATGAACTTGTTTATGGAAAGAAAGTTTTGTTTCCCATAGAGTTCCAGATTCAAACTTTCAAAATGGTAGTTCAGCTAGGACTTGATCTATCAGAGGCACAAAAGCATAGATTGGAGCAGATTAATGAATTGGATGAGATCAGACAAGATGCAGTTCAGAAAACTAGTATAGTCCAACAACATAGGGCTAGATGGCATGACAAGTACATCAAGGAAAAGAATTTCAAAGAAGGTGACTGGGCTCTCTTGCTTGATTCAAAATTCAAGGATTTCCAAGGTAAATTTCAAAAACATTGGCTTGGGCCTTATGAAATTGCGAGAATTTTTTTTACTTTTCTTGTGAATGGTCATAGATTGAAGTTGTATCATAAACCACTCTCAAGGGAAGAATTTGTCAAAAATTTCCAGGAAAAGAGTGATGTGAAGTTAATGAAGAAGAATCTTTCTTCTTCATCAACTTAATTAAATTTTCTGAAGTCAGACTCATTGAAAAAAAATAAAAATAAAAAAATAAATAAAGTATAGACATGAAAACCAATCACTGATTGGCATGTTTATACAGAAAATATAGAGTGAAAATCAGAATCTTTCTGACACTCTGACTTTTCCATTTTGTTTTTTTTACAAGCAGCTGTTACAAAATCATAAGTGCGGATCCATTTCACTTATAATCCATCTCATTTCACTTCATCTCATTCCATACTTCATTCATTTCATTCCATACTTCATTCATTTCATTCCATTCATTCATATCATATCTTATTCCATTCATTCATCCACACTTCATCCATTTCACTTCATGGTCCACTTCATTTCCATTTTAGATCTTTAAGTTTGATCTCCTTTCTACAATTGAATAATACACAACAGAAAATTGCAGGGTACTTTTTCACTCCATTTCATAAATTGTAATCCATCCCACTCCATCATTCACTTCATACATATCCCATTATACCATATTTCATCATCCATATTCACTCATTCCATACAACATTCCACTTACATTCCAAACCACTCCATTCCATGTTTCAAGTTCTCTACAGGTACATTCTGCAATCAAACAGACATTCTGCAGCTAATCAGACTTTCTGCATCCAGACAGACATTCTACAGCTACAGATCCTGAAGGCACCGACCAGCAATCATTTGATTTGCAACAAAATGATCCTGCATATCCATGAACAAGCCAACATCAAGAAGGTTATGAAGATTTAAAAATTAATGATTTTCAGGAGAAAACAAAGCATATGAAGATCACAAGAAAATCAAAGCAAAGACAAAGGTATGAAGTGATTATAATGACATATCATGAAAAAATTTAGTATAGTTTAGCTATGAATAATTTAAAAAGTTGTTTTGATTAATTTTATTGATCATGCCGAACAAAACTCCCGCAAAAATTTGGATAAAATCCTTCTATTTCGCCATTTCAAAACCCATATTCGATCATCATTTAAAAATCTAAATAGTTAAAGTGCTTAAGTGATTGGATTAATCACGTCACTAAGCATTTAATGTTGATTTTTGAAATATCTCCGCGGTATTTTCACTAATTGATTCGGTTTCTTCACCTCATCTCATTAATTCATTCCGTAACCATTCCTTATCACTCCTTCCCGTAGCCATTCTTAACCATTTCATTTTGTAAAACAGAGGCATCTCTGTAACGACCATTGTCACCGTAAGCAGAGGAAACATTTGAGGAGAAAAAAAAACTGGTTAACAACCATTCTCACCGTAAGCAGAAGGTTGGTGAATTAAAGATTGAAGAAGAGTTATGGGCCTCATCATGAGAACAGAACCAGTTGGCACTAAATACTTGGAAGGCTATCCCCAAATCCGAGAAATCTTACAACAAGCAAGATGGTTGCAATTCCTTGAAAAATTCAGTGGATTCCACAAAGAGGTTACTAAAACTTTTGCAAGATATTTTAATGGGGCCGAGGTTGAAGTTGGAGATATTAAATTCACTGTCATAGAAGCTTTTATTGCAGAGGCAACAGGACTGCTTAGACAAGGAGAAAGGTGGTATAAGAACAGAGAATTCCATAACAAATCATGGAAGCAGATACTCAAGTCACCAGATATGGATGTCACTGTTTTTAAAAAGGGTATCCCTAGTTCTGCATTAAAGAACAAATGGAGAAACATGTTGCCTATCCTACAAAAATTCATCACTTGTGAAGGTAGATATGGTACTTTCTATGCTTACCATATTAGGTTGATAATGCATTTCCTAGAAGAAGAACTTAATTTGCCCTATTTCTTGCTTCAAATTTTAAAGAAAATGGCTTCAAGTGTCCAAAAGAGAATTCAATTTCTAGAGACAACCTTATACCACCATGGTTTAGTCAAGATTTTGATTGAGCATCATTTGAGCAAAATAGGGGATAATTGGGATAACTTCTTGGTGAGAAATCACTTTGAGGAACCAAAAGAACCTTCACCTGAACATCAACCTACAAAAAGAAGCAGAAGATGGAAATCTTTCAAAACTGAAACTGATAAAACAATACAAGAAAGTAGTGAAGAAATGATCTCCGAAAAATTAGTTCAGATTAAGAAGTAGCTTAAGAAAAAGAGAATCATAAGAAAAGTTGCCAGAGAAAAAGGAGAAGGGCCATCTCAACCAAGGAGGAGCCACAGACTGAGGGGCATACTAAAGAAAACAAAAGTTAAAAAAATTGGGGTTATAAATATAGAAGACGAAGAAACACCTACTGAGGAGGATTTTGATGAAGAAGCTCCAGAAATTGATCCTGCACAGCAAGAAATTTACAACTATGTTGAAACATTGGAGAGAAAAGCTTCAAAGAGTAGAGGCAGAACCCTTAGTCCTCCACTGTCCGAAATAGATGTGCTAAGAAGAGATAGGTATGAGCTGGAAGTACTTAATAGAAATATCAGGAATGAGAATGATATTCTGAGGGAGCAAGTTAAACTAAAAACCAGTATGAACTCAACCCTATCTCTACAGATGGACAAAGTGGAAAAGGCCAATAAAAAGTTGAAAAAGAGAAACAAAAATTTAATCAGGGCACTTACCAATTTAAGGTTCAAGTTAGTCATCAGGAAGCCCAGAAGGCCTTTAACTACCAGACAAAGCAGAAGAAGAGGATTGGATGTTCTTGCCGAGGCCTCTGAGTTCATGGAATAGTTGCATGAGGACATGCAAGAATCTAGCAGTGGGGGTATGTTGAGCTCCAAAAATGTTCTTTCTTCCACCACATTCCACTCCATTTATTTTATCCATTATTAATCCCAGGCTCAAATGATCAATGAAATTAGTTAAAATTTCTTTAAGATTGAATATCGTGGCTAACTTGCTATGTTTTTATGATTGTGTCATTGTAGTACTTTTTGAACTGAAACTAGCTACAGAATGCAGACATTCTGTAGCTAGTTGCCAATTCTGTAGCCATCTTCATGTTTAAGCAGGTTCTAGATGTCCTCTCAAGGGAAGCCAGACATGGTCGTATTCCACGTCATGCCCTCAGCATTTGTTACTCTCCATGAAGATCGAACGGAATTATGTACGTGGTTATGCACGTGAGAACTCAAGCTAGGAGATAGACTCCTAATAGGACAAGGATAGTCCAGATGTCCTTTGTCATATTACGATGCCACCTTTAGAGTTCTAGTTCGATTTTAATATGGAAAGACAGTAATCCCTGTATTATCTCAAGTTCTGTTATGTAAATTTTCTATAAACATGCTCGGGAAACCGAGAGACAAAGGTTAGATTTTGGTTAGATTTTATGGTTGACTGCTAGATCTTTGAAGTTCGAGAATACTCTGTTTTGAGGTGATTCCTCTTTAATGAAAGAAGCAACATTTCCTTGAACGCGTTGAGTCGATTTTGAACTAGATTTCGTGCTACTCTGGTGGTAGAGGGCCCCTGCCTCCTGAGCGGCCTTGTTTATATAGTAGATAAGTATTTTAGTTTCGCTTTTATTTCAGCTTATGTTCATATTTGTTTATATTTACTATCACAACCAAACTTACTCTAATCAAATCTTCCAAAATATCATTATGAAGAATAAGGCACAACTGTGATAGTGTAGGTTTAGTTGCATTTACTTTCGTTAGTTATCACAGTTAAGACTTACTCTAATAAACTTTTCCAAAATATCATTATGATGGATAAGGCATAACTGTGGTATTGTAGGTTTTAGTTATTACGTTTAAACCAAGTAGCATAGCCAATATTACTCTTACAAAGCTCTTCCAAAATATATTAACAATGAGTAAGAAGTAACTGTGGTGTCTTGGACTTTAGTTGTATTTGCTTTCAGTCTTGTGTTTATGTTCAATTGCTTTGAATGATACAACCATACTCATTCTCACAAAATCTTCCAAAACATCATTCATACTGAACGGGATGAACTGTAGAATTCCTTAGGTTAGTTGCATGATAACTTAGTTATAGCACTCCGGAGGTAGAATGCATGTGGTTCAGTTCTGTCATTTCATTTTCAGTTTGATAATGGCTTTTAATTTAACACTGTTCACTGTAGACTAGTAGTACCCTATTTTAGTCTTAACTTAGTTCACTGTGTTAACATTCCAGTGTAGTTTCCATCCATTGCATTTCAAATTGTATTAGTTGCTAAATTTAAACACCACGCTCTTCATTATTTACAAAACTTCTTTTGCTCCAACCTTATATTAATACACAATCATTTGGACAGGAGTTAGTATCAGTATAAGACCTAGAGTATTTTGCAACCTTTTTACCATTTCACAAACAAGCCTTTTCTCAAAAGACCATTTTAAAAAGGAAATCTATAACTTTTGGAATGAGGCCTAGTGGTGTTAAATTGAGTTGCAGAACAGAATTAGAAGCTAGTTTAGAATAGAAGTCTTATGGTGCTACAAATTTTCTTTTCCAAATATATTCCAATAGACCTTTAATCATGGATGAGATGTTGTAACATTGTAAGTTGATTGTTTAATTGTTTAGTTAGGAGAACTTCATTTACACTTAACTACCCATTTCTCAAGCTCTTCCAAAACATCTTTAATGAATGAATTGGACAAGTTAAGCTCATGTTGTGATTTATTTCCTTGAAGTCATTATCAAGCTTTGTATTTTGCTAGCCATAGTTTAGGCTTTGTTTTGTTTCAGTATTTTCATTTGTCATTTGTCATCCATAATTTAGGCTTCACTCTGTTTTTAGCCAGTAGCTTCTTTCCACCAGCATTTGGTTCTTTCCCTTGTGAACATAAAACCATAAAAAACCCAAAAACATCATAAAACACTAGACACAACGTAGTGAGAAACAAATACCTAGGCACATATAGTGCACCACACTTCAGCAGTTTACCAATCCTGGTTGACAATTAATGAACTCAATTTAGGAGACTAGGTTGAGCACAAAAAATTCTCCCCATTGTATATGTTTTATCTTGCAGGAGATACCATGGGAAAACCATGATTGCCACATTACTACTTGTCTCTTCTTGTGGGAGAAACCACTTGGAGAAATTTCAGAGGCATTTCATGGCTGATTTTTCTTGATGGGGTAGCTTGGGCCATTCTTGGAGGCCATAAATTTCAGCCCAAGGATAGAGGCATCCCCATATGTGTAGCAATTGGAGAGAGGGACATCATTAGAAGCACAAGCACACTCTCCATTCAGCCCCAACATATTGCAAAAATCAGGGGTTGAGATTTTATTTTGATGATTGCATGGATGAGAGGATCATCATTGGGAAAAAAACTTTCCCATGCACATCATCACTCCTACCTTAAGGAGGCCTTAGCACAACAAGAAGGATTCCACTACACCTTATATCTTTCCATGAGGAGCATTGTTGACAACTTGCATGCTTGGGAGAGAGCATTAGAGGACAGTTTCATTGCAGCATACTTGAGCAGTGGTGGGACCATTGATGAGGAGGCCATAAGAGAAGAAGGGGGAGACAATTTTGTTTTCTCTATGCAGTTTCTTGAGGGCAAGCAACATGTGGGAGAGGAGGACTGTAATGTTCCCAATTTTAGCCTCAAGCTAAAATGGAAAATTATAGTTGCACATTTTATTTTTGTTTAATAAAATGGGCAAGGAGACACCTTAGCCCCTTTTAGATGAATAAATAACACTCCTAATGTGAAAGGGCATTGAATAAAGTAGTTGAGATAAACACCAATGGTGTGAATGAAACCCATCTCACTTGGATTAGTCATATTTGACTAAAGTAGACACTAGAAAATTTAGCCCAATTTCTGACGGCCAATTCGTCGCTATTCCGACAAATAGTCATCGCAAGAGTGATAGTTCAAGGACGGGAAAAACGTGGTTTTCCATTACCTCGCAATTCTGACGCACTGACAAAGTGTTGCACTATCGACACTTTTTTCGTCGCTTCCAAACAAGCATCGCTCTTCCGACGTTTCCCAAACCATCGCGCTTCTGACGTTTGTAAACTGTCGCAAGTCCGACAAAATGTGGTTTGATGTTTTGAACGTCGCTCTTCCGACGTTTGTAAACTATCGCAATTCCAACAAAATGTGGTCTGACGTTTTGAACGTCGCTCTTTCGACGTTTGTAAACTGTCGCAATTCCGACGAAATGTGGTCCAACGTTTTGAACGTTTCTCTTCCGATGTTTGTAAACTATCGCAATTCTGACGAAATGTGGTCTGATGTTTTGAACGTCACTCATCCGACGTTTTTATACTGTCTCTCTTCCGACGTTTTTAAGCTGTCGCAATTCGGACGCTTACAAAGCGTTGGTAGACCAACGGCGGGTTCAATTTAAAAAAAAAAAATGAAACTTTAAAACAGGACAGTAAATCTCCAATATTTGTTATGAATTGTGGGCGTTCCAATGACCGTGAAATATTAATATAATAAACCACCCCGCAGCACTTCGACTATAAAAAATCATATAAACATGGCTCTATATTTCAAAAAACAGGTTTAAAATAGAAACAGGGCAACATTTTTTTTTTCCAATTTTTATGAACATAATTCGACCATGAAATATTAATATAATAAACCACCCCGCAGCACTTCGACTATAAACAATCATATAAACATGGCTCTTTATTTCAAAAAATAGGTTTAAAATAGAAACAGGGCAACATTTTTTTTTCTAAGTAAAGTTAATCTATTAACAGCGGGAAAAAAATTACAGCATGACTTTAGTAAAAAACATTGCCCAGACTTATGGAAAATTTGTCATCAAAAAATAAAAAAAGAAGACTGCCCTCATACGGGGAAACCAGTCTTGAACGTTTACAGAATTCAAAAATATTACAGAGGTCCAACACAGTTATATAATCTAAAACATGCCCAATTAAGTGGGCCTGCGAAGCAAGAAAACCAAATTAACCAAACTACTCCTCTGGTGGTTCCTCGACGATTCGGCACCATCCTTCAGAAGGTCCAGGATCTCGAGGTGCTATCTCCACATTCACGCCACCGCTCCCCTCCTGAAGGCCTGAATGCTGGTCGTCTTTTTATAAGCTCAGACCCGCCGGACGGGTGCATTGTTCCTCCATTTGGGCCTCCTCATGGAAAACCATGGTGATTGAAGCTATGATTTGTGGGCAGTTCAGAGAGAAATTAAAGGAAAAAAGCGCAGTGCGCGTCATGGGAGAAGGTGAAGCGGTGGGGAAATGAGGAGTAGGGGAGCCCATATGGTGGCTAGATCCTAGAACTCGACCCCACCCACTTCTAGTGTTTGGATAACGACCTGCGTAATAATCACTAGACTGGGAAGACGACTCGGTTGAGGGGTTGGAAGGAGTGCGTAGGGGTTGACCTCTAGTGCTCCCCCTGTGGCAATGCATCCTTTGACGCAGGCGAGGCATGGGTGCAGTCTCAGCAGTGGGCACAAGACGAGATGGAGAAGCAGGATTCCAAGAAACCGAGGAAGACAGACACAGACTAGACCGAGAGAAATGCAGATATGCACCAAGGTCTAAGCAGTAGTTTAGCTGGCCACTTCTCCTTCTCGTCACAATGAGCAGGAAGTGTAACCCAGCAACTGGAGAGCATCTGCAATTCAAAGGTTACGGCTCGTCTGAAAAACCATAGCGAAACACCATTTTATCGACCCGACTGCAATGCAATCGAAGAACGCCTGTCATAATTAATCTCTCATTAATGAGAGCCAAAGGCCGGATCATATTGGAGCATGCAGAATCGCTAATAGGAGTGGAGGTCCGATCTTGAACAGTGTTAAAACTTAATGCGATTTGATGTGAAAACCTTGGAACTTAAATATCGGCTAATTGAACAACATTAAAATTTAATGCGATTGATATGAAATCGCCACATCCATGTCCCATCGCCTTAAACGCCATCGAATGCACCCGCATCCCGGAACAGGGCAAATTTTGATTGAGGACACGTGGCAGAAATTGATTGGAGCAGATATTTGTTTTGGCCGCTCGTGTAGTGGAAATCCAGACCCGAAAAAGATTAGGACGAATTTGATAAGAAATTCGCGTCATAACTCTCCCTCCGTACGCCAGCCCAACTTCGGACCCGAAAAAGATTAGGGCGGAATTCATTTGGTTTTCGCGTCACAAAATTGGCCAACGTCAGCAGGCTATTTTGGAACGCAAATTTGGTTTGAATTATGGTTTATCGCCGTTTGAAGTACGGCGGGCTCGACTTAAGAACAATTTTGTTTGATCCCATCTTATAAAATTTGTGTTGGTTTTCTTTGATAATACACATATTTATAATAAATCATGGGAATACCACACTAAACATGTGGAAAATTTATATAAATTATTGAGAACAATCATTTTTATGTAACAATATCCAAATGTGCTTTTGGGAAATAAGAATTTGAGTATTTGGTTTATATTGTTTTAAAGGAAGGAGTGAAGTTGGAGCCTCAAAAGATGCAAGCTATTACAAAATGACCTATTCCTAAGAAAATCAAGGTTCTTAGAAGATTTTTTAGACTTACATGATATTATTGATAATTTGTTAAGAATTATGCACGCATTTCAAGTCCACTCACATATCTCTTGAAGAAGATATCATTTATATGGAATGATGAGGCTACTTTGGCATTCTCTCTTTTAATGGATGCCATGTCTTCTACACCAACATCGCTTGCACCTACTTTTGGTAAAAAATTCACAGTAGAGTGTGAGGCACTAGGACAAGGAATTTACGTAACATTAACACAATAAGGGATATCATTGGCTTTTAAAAGCAAGGAATTCAAAGAAAATATTTGGTGAAATCTACGTATGAAAAATAAATGGAAGCAATATTACATGCAATAAAAAATGGGGATAGTATATCATTGAGAGGTACTTTAAAGTCAAGATATACCATGATAGCATAAAGTATTTTTTGAAGCTATGGATTTCATTGGAAGATTAACAAAAATGAGAAGAAAAAATGCAAAGTTTTAATTTTGAGATAATCTGCAAAAAGGGTAAGGAAAATTTAGTACATGATGCTCTTTCTAAAATAGAAAAGGCCTCAAATTTATATCCAATTACATTTTCTATTCCTAGGTGGCTAGAAGAAGCTTGCCATAATGGAAAAAATGACAATAGTACTAAACAAAAACTAAAATTTATAAAGGATGGGATGAACTCTATGGAGCATTGGGAGTGAAAGAGAGATATACTTTGGTGCAAATGTAGAATATTTTTATGCACACAAGCATATTTGAATAAAAAAATATTAAGGGAGTCCCATGTATCTTTGATGGTAGGATGCAGGGTTCCTTAAAACATCTCAAAGGATCAAAAAATATATTTTTGGAAGGAATGAAGAAAGATATTCAAAATTTTGTAAGATAAGGTCAGGTTTGCATAATAAATAAAAGAGAGATAGTAAAATATTTAGGGTTACTTCAACCATTCCACATACATATTCAAAGACTAGAAGATATATCAATAGACTTTATTACAGGGTTACTGAAATATAAAGGTAAGTATTAAATTTTTGTGGTCATTTATATATATAGACAAATTTTGTAGATTTTTTTTGTAGAGCTCAAAGTACATAAACAACAAGCCAAGTGGCAGAAGTGTCCGTGAAAGAAATTCATAGTCTTCATGGTTTTCCTAAAGTAATAGTAACAAGAAACTTTTGGAAATAATTATTTAATATTAGTGGAGAAACACTAGCTGCCATGAGTTCTACATATCAAACACAATCAAATGGTCAAACAAAAATAGTTAACAAATGTTTTTAAGGTTATCTACAATGTTACTCTTTAGAAAAGCAATCTTAATGGATGAAGTGGGTTCGTCAAGGAAGAATGGTAATATGATACTACCTATCACACATCTACTAAAATTTCCCCATTTAAGGCCCTTTATGGATATCCAACTCCTAGTATCTCATACTTTTTACAAGATAAGTCCAAAGTATAGGAAACAGAGTCACATATGGAAAATACTAAAGAAACTTTGAAAATTATTATGGAAAACCTTCAAATGACATGAAACATGGTAAAACAACAAGGGGAACAACATTGAAGTGAAAGATAATTTGAGGAGGGTAATTGGGTATTTTTTAGATTATAGCATTATAAGCAATATTCATTCAAGAAAAAGAAGAATAAAGAATTAGCTCAAATATGTTATGGCCCTAAATAATTATTCATAGGATTGCACAAGTGGTATAGAAGATATATTTTCCTTCTTCTTGCATTCATAAGGTTTTTCATGTATCTTTCCTAAAAAAGGTTTTGGGAAAAAATATGCCAATGTAAATAGAACTTCCAAAATTAGATGAAGAATGAAAGTTGATTCTTGAACCACAAAAAGTTATAGATAAACATTATGTATCTCTTTGACATATGACCATTATGAAGTACCTAATCAAGTGGAAGAATATTCCTCTAGAAGAAGGTACATGGTAAAATGATCAATTCGTGATGAAATACCCACGGCTAAAGGGTTCGTTTGACGTTTTGACAAAGGTTTTGTTATATGTTTTATATAACATGCGGCGGAATAGTTTTATTGTTTGTTAAGGTCCCACATAGTGATCAAATTTGAAGGGCAGGTCCGAATTTCAATTAGAAGGGAATATATCTATGTTTCCCTTCCATAATGAAAAGCTTAAAAAAAAATTTCAATTGACCACAATAAATTATTTTTACATTTCATTTTCAGAAAGACAAAACCATCAATCTTTATATTAATAAAATACTGTTACATATACAACAATGAAGAAGGCTCCATCTTTCATTGCTTAAATATCTCATTGGCAATGTCAACATAAGTCTTGAAGACACTATTATAAGAATTTGGATACATACCACCAAGATATAGGAGATTCTTATGTGTCAGATTGTGTAATGCAATTTTGACTTTGTCTCACAAGGAGAAGCAGCATGGAGGTATGTATTTTTCTTATAGAACTTTATTATTATTATTTGAAACGTTGTTTATAGATATGAATACAACAATGAAATTATGAGCATGGTGGACAATTAGTCAAGCTCATGATGCCAAACCATGATGATGTAAGTTTGGAATTTAACATTTTTACATGTTAAAGACAAATAGTCAAAATCATTGACAACTTAGTATGCCATAATTAATAATCATTCCATGTTCACTTTTGTTAATAGGTTTATGTCACACGATGATCTCTCTTCTCTGGCATTTACTTGTATTGAAGATCACTATTCTAGGAATAAGGAGTTATTTTCTCCAAAATAACCCTAGCCAAACATTGACAATGCATCAAGGATATCTTTCTATGCTTCATAAGTACATATGTTCTACTTCTAAATCATGTCTTGGAAGTGGTTGTTTTGCTGGAAATTATTCACCAGTTGGTTTCATACCAATGTCTTTTTCTCATTTTCAACATCCAATACATGAAAAAGATAATGGTTTAAAACAACATAAATATTTGAAATTTTGCAAGAATTGTCTAGCACACTTTGAATATGAATTTTGAATTCAAGTGCATGATTTTGTATAGGATCAAGTGTCAGTTTGAATACCAAATGTTTCACAAGAAACTTCTCAACATGCTACCCTACAGTAAGGATTAAATGAAAATATTGCATCAACTATTAGGGGAATTTTGAGGTCTAAAATGGGCCTCATAAGAAAAATGTACAAAAAAAATAAACTTTATAACAACCAATAGGATTCAAGATGATGATGTCAACCATGGGGGATGATTCACCATTTTTTAAATAAAGGGTAAAAATATTAAAAAATAATAAAATAATAAAACTACTTTTTCAACTCGTATTTTTAACTTATCTCCCAAAATTTTTACTCAAATTTCGAGCGGGAGTACTCGTTGGATGCGAAATTTAATTCCTCATCCAAGGAGTACCCATGTTGCATACTTTCGATGAACTCTACTACACGAAAAATGAGAAATATATAAAAAACGTGATTGTAATCACGTTTTTTTATGTATATCTCATTTTTCGTGTAGTAGGACCCATCGAAAGTATGCAACATGGGTACTCCTTGGATGGGGAATTAAATTTAGCATCCAACAAGTACTCCCGCTTGAAATTTGAGTAAAAACTTTGGGAGATAAGTTGAAAATATGAGTTGAAAAAGTAGTTTTTCCATTTTTCCCTCTAAAATTTGATGATGTCATCAAATCTTATTTGATTTTTTCCACTATTATTTTATAATTTCCTTAGGAGGCCCATTTTAGACCTCAAAATTCCCCTAATGACCTCGGCCATAAGACTAAACAACCACAAATGTTGTAGATCTAACAATACCACACAATCAAATGTATTCCACAAGGCCAATACTGTATGAAAAATGAAAAGGAGTTTGCAACCAAAAATACCTTAGGCAACTAATTCAATTAGATACACCAAACCATCAGAAAAAAGGAAAACCAGCCTACTCAAAAGGCAAGCGCTTACCTCCTTTGACAAAATTTTGAGTTCCGAAACAAGGGCCTTTATTGTCTTGTCAATGCCCCTAGTAATTTAAACGGGGTTTGCACCTGCTGCAACAACCTAAACAAAAATGTTTCATTTCAAATTATTTTCCACAAATTTAAGATACAACCATTGTCAATTTTGTATTTCCTAACAAGCTCATAAATTTTGACAAAAGAACCAAAATTTTTTAATACCTAATAGCAATTTTTTCACTCAAAAACTATCTTGGACTCAATAAGCCCAACCCAAAACTAAAAACCAAACACCATAAGACCCTACAAAAATGAATAGATGATCTTAATCCAGTACTATCGACAAAAATTTACCTTTACACCCTCACTTATTAAACCTTGTGCAAGAACAATAGATGTTGTGGTTCCATCCCCAGCTAAATCATTTGTCTTTGTCGCAGCTTGCCTTACCAACTTGGTCCCAATATTTTCAACTGGATCCTCTAATTCAACCAATAAAAAGGCCAAAACCATAGCATTGAGATACATTTCATTACATCGTCAATAACAATAAAATTTGACTCAGCCATAACCCTTTCCTTTTATTGTTGTGAAAAGCTTTATGCATTACTCTAATGTGGCTAGTCCATAGGCCAAGTAGACCACTTGGTAACAAATATGTTTCCTTTCACCTTTGAGTTTTCAAATTATGCCTACCAAATCTAAGACATTTAAGAGGGGGAACTAATATAACGTTAAAAATAAAACCAGAGCACACATCTACAAATTACCTCCTTAGCTACTGTCACACCATCATTAACTATTTTCGGAGAACCATGCTTGCTCTCCAAGACAACATTTTTCCCTTTGCCCCAAGGGTGACTCCAACAAGATCAGCAAGTTTGTTCACACCACCTGCAAGACAAATTGACAATGCTTTTAGTAAGTGTGCAATTGAATGCCAGACCATATGCCAAAATAACCCTCCATGAAAAATTAAAATAACACATTAAAATCGAATATAGGTGGACACGGAAAGATCCACCGCAGTGAAGTTTCACATGCAAGTGACCTTCCTTTAAACATAATTTTTTCTCTGACCTGCAATTTTTTGTCACTGAGCCATCCTTGTTGAAGTACAACTCCTTTTCCATAGCTCTTGTATTAACTACCTTCTCTCTGTCACATAATCTCAGAGTCCCTCTTCTGCTTGAGAGATTAAAGGAAATGGGTGAAAAAACCGAAAGAGAAGACAATTGTCTGCCATAATTATCAAACATTGCACCCAACTTCTTCCGCTTTCCATTGTTACCCAATGAGGTAGATGTGGCAATTGTTGTCATACTGCCCAAAGCAGAGGCCATCTTCTCTTATCTTGAATATATAATTGCAAGATCTTCATATTAGTATGAACCTTAAAAAGCATGACTCCCATTGCTAAAAAACACTTTTAAGTTGTAACAGGAAAACTAAACAACTATCGCAACTTTTGGAAACTTCTGGAGCATTAAGATAGAAACAACCAAAGATAAATACAACCATAATCCTCATTTTAATGAGAACGGACTATATATTTCATTAAGCTAATAGAAAGAAATCACGACTATATTAAGGCAAGCACAAAACAATCTTTAACCAGTGTCTCTCGCGGCCTTCAAGTTGCCATGCCAGAGGTTGCATATTTTTAATTTAAATTCTTGACCTCTCGTTCCCATCTATGAATGCATCCAATGGGATATCTACATCAAATGCTCCTTTATATCCCCAAAAAAAAATTCCCTACTACAAGAGCACCAGTATTGATGGATCACCCCACACCATCCCACCCACTAGAAACGGTGAAAAAGGAAACCCGAGAAAACTTATGAAATATCTCAAGATGACTATATGGGTGGTTCTTATGAATAAACCAACCATTCAGAGCATGCTCATAAATACAAACCATGAGTATTATGTAGCATTTCTTATCATTGAAATTCTGGCAGTATCATTCAACTAGGCAAGCACCTGCCTCAGAGCTCCATGATTGAGGGCAAGATCCCTAAATGTTGCAGAGTCTCCAGCAATATTTCCCAAATCCCAAACAGCCTTACACGAACACCAGTTGAACTCAAAGTTGGGTACTAGTTTTTTAAATCAAATTCCAAAATTATAGACATATAAAGATAGTTGGGAAGAATAATTTTATGCCTCTAAAATAAACATGCTACCTGTTCTCGAAAATTATCATTCCCAGAGGTAAGAAGTTCCAAAAATATAGGCAGTGCCCCATAATCAATCACAACCTTTTTATTCTCAGAGGTTCCTGAGACTATATTAGTCAAAGCCAAAGCTACTTCAAACTGCATTATCGATCACAAGGTATCACCATCAAATCTATAATTTTAAGATAACAATTTATCTACCATTGAAACTATAATTTTAAAATAGATACACCTAGTGATATAGACACCTAATGAGAGTAGAGGTTAGGAAATTATAATAAGAATTATTACAAGATATCACTCACAGTGCAGTTGATTGTTCATTGTCTGCTGTAACTATAATTTTAAAGAAGACACACTTAGTGATATAGACAACACCAAGTGAGAGTAGAGGTTATGAAATTATAATGAGAATTATTTCAAGATATCACATTACTCATAGTACAGTTAATTGTTTATTGTTTGGTGTAATAATTGTTTTTTATTTATAAACAAAATCAAACATATTATGAGGGATGGTGATGAAATTGACAACGGTCTCATAACAAACCATAACGGGCACTTCCCCTGGCAAGATAGACTCTGAATAAGAAAGAAAGCAAAACAAAGTGATTACTTACAGGACCATAGGCTTCTTGAAGAACAAGATCCAGAGCAGCATCTGTAACCCCTAAAGCAACACCTCTCTTTGCAAGACGAATCACTACATCTTTCATATGTAGTCTAGCAAATTTTCTGAGCTCATCACGAGAAAGAGGATCAAATACAACTATCTCATCAAGTCTATTCAATAGCTCTGGCCTGAAATGTCTTCTAACTCGCAAAAATATTCAAAGGCATGTCAAAGCACTGTAGCCAACTTCGTGATAAAATTATATGAAAAATATGCATACACAGAGTCCAGGAGAATGAAATGCCAGGTGTATTGGCAGTTGCCGAAATGCAGCAACTAAAATGGCAGGTATATTAGCAGTTGCGAAAATGCAACTACTAAAATGGCAGGTCTGTTGATGGTTGTAGGTGTGTGGATTGTTGCTGGTATTTTCAGACCGATTCCATGGAAATATACCAGAAACCAGTGGTATGTCAAACCTAGAAGGTAACTCGAGAGACTGTGACCATCAGATTAAACAAGTAACAGGTGTCATGCCTAGATAAGAAGTGTTGACGAAAAAAAATTGATCTCTTTCATAACAGAAGGCCTATCGGCCTAAATATCTAGGACATGTGGCACTCCATGATAAAGACACATGGTGTGTGGATTTGAGTTTTTCAGGTGGTCAAGTGGGCCAAAAATGGGTGAAATGTGGCACCACTCAGAGATTGACATGTGCCAATTGGTACAAGTGGTAGAAAATTGGCATGCTCAAACAACGAGGTGATGCAAGAATGACATGAGGGAGAAAATATCAGAAAAGCCCCAAATATGGAGAACTAAAGCTCATCACCAACTCGAGATTGACAACTTTACATGATGTAACCTATGAAATCGTAAATGGAGAAATCATAGTAACAATAAAGTAACCTATGTAACAATAAATTCGGATTCATCCTGGGAGTGGTAATGGGAGAAATCATAGTGAACAACAGAAAACATGTAGAGTTGCTTACAATCAAATAGATGAAAAACACATACAAAAAACCTAGATAATAATCATGAACAAGCTTAATATTGAATTATGAACTGTAAAGGAACTTACAAAATGTGACATTACGAACCTGGTCAAGCGCACAAGCAAAAATATCCTGGACATGACCCTGGTTGACAAGTTGTATTGCTCATAATGCAAGAGGATTTGTACCTGCACTGCCAAGTCAATCAAAATCCATCATTATCTATACAATAAATACAAGTAATTGATGTAGTATTTTTTACTCTAAGATTCATTCTTATGATAATGTTAGAACATATGTTGAAAATGTCAAAACATACCTGAATAAGCTCCTCTTCGTTTCAAGAACAATTTATTGGAGACGCATGAACTTGGAACAAGCCTCCCACGATCTGAAAGAGTAGTAACTAAGTCAACAGTGACTTTTTTTTTGCTACGCTAGATTGAGGGAGGTTTGCTCCAAGATTAAATCACTCCAATAAATTATTCTCTACTAAACAGGGCCAACCATGTGAAGGTGGAAGCTCTTATGGCCCCTCCCCACCCCCTCACATCACTCTCAATTCCCCAATACCCAATCTATATTTCATTTTTTACTTTCATGAGCATAAAAAAAAATATTCAATAACTAATAAAAAAATAATTCAACAAAAAGTATGCAAGGAAACATTGAAATTAATGCTTGACATAAAAATAGTATGATAAATGAGTTTTTTATATAACGCAAAAAACGTTCCAAGTATGGTAATGTTTGTCTTATAATAATACAATATTTTACATTATCAAATTTTCTTTTTCTTCTTCATATTTCTAAAGCTCCTAATTACATCATCAATATCATCGTGCTCTGCTCCTGTTTCGTGCCTTTCGACCCGCACTGCTGACCTAGTTGCGTAGTCATGATATCTGGTCTTATCTAGTGACGGGACATCGCCTAAAAAAACAGATAATATTAAATTTTAATTGTCAGTTTTTAAATATCATTGAACTAGTTCAGTAATATTAATAAAAAAATTGCAATGATATTATTTACCTGGTGCACCAGTTGTCGTCGTTGGGACTATTTCCCTGTCTTCCTCTCTGGTGTTAAGATCCTCAAGGGAAACATTCTCTGTCATTTAAACAAAAAAAATTATAAGGACAACCATCAAGGTATAATTAGAAAAAATTATAAGTTGAAATTAATTATCGTCACGACCCTCACTGATAGTATCATTGTCGGCCTGGTCCCCACTACAATGATCAGGTTGCACATGAGGACCATCTACATCTGGCTCTAAAACTGGGTTATTTTCCTCGTCGGTAGTGTTGCTTCCCTGATTTAAACAAAGTTTTTAGACATTAAATTTATGGATGAAAAAAAACATATTGAAAGGTTAATTTTTTACCTTATCAAGCATTTTGGATCTTGGGACCTCAACTATGGCTTGATAGCCGAAATGGAAAGTGATATTTTTATCTTCCTCTGTAGTTTTTGTTCCGAATTCATCACCCTACATTACATATCATTGTGTATTTTTAATCATATTTGATAGGATTACAAAAATGTTGGAAGGCGATACAATTAATTATAAGATGTTTAGCTACTTAATTACAATTCTTGCGGCTAATTTCAAGTAGCTACCCTAGCCTAGCTTGTGATGGCCCTTTTTTTCAATCCTAGCTTTGGTTTCCTTCGAGGTGTCAGGCAACCTAGCATCAAAATATTGAAGTCAAATATGACGTAGCACACTTTTATTTTAGACATAGAGAAAATTAAAGCTATTGAATTAAAGTTGTAATTTACCTTGCAGGTCTAGTTGGCATTTTTCCTTCTTTCTTTGCCCTTTTCTCTTTTCCGTCATGGATGAGTGCTCTCCACTCACTCTCTGGAACTGTGAGAGGACACTCGTATCTAGGGTTAAATTGAAATTGCGTTCTATAGGTGTCCCTGGTATATTTCAAATATTTTCCGGCTACCCAAGCCACCACTGTTCTATCAAATGTGCCGACCCCAAAAAGGGCTTCTAGATAATCTAGAAGTTCTTTTTTCAGGTTGGAATTCTGGGAATTCCACCCTATGCATATGGTTGGGCCAAAAATTACCAACGCATGGCTCTCCAAAAACCTGTAGAACTCATTGTTTCCTACACAGAAAATAAATAAATATTATCATTAATTTAAAAATAAAAATCATGATAAATATGTTTCAGATAAAGTACATGAAATAGTTAAAATATTAAAATTTACCTGGGAGTTGTACGTGCTTTATAGGGACACCTTCATCGTTCACCAACAACGTGCCATTAATGGTCCCTGTGGAGCTGACACGTGTAGCTCTAGGAAACGCAATAATGTAGTTGGCCATATCAGCCTCATCACTGCCAACACATTCAGTGGTTGGCTAGGTGTCTGCTTGGGCAGAGTGTGTTTCTTGGCTGGCACCTAAAGGAGTAGAAGGTGTACGAGAGGGTTTCTGGGCAATCTCTTTCCCTTGTGTCCCACTACCACCAACACTGAGTTCAGCAAGTGCCATAAATGCTACATACAAAAGAACTTTTTGTTAGTTTAGTCAATGTAAAAATTAAAAATCAAACTATCACAATTCATCCTATGCAAAACAAAAAAAATATCCTTTTGAATTTTTATTATTACCTGATATGTTTCTAGCTGGCTCATAAGTTGTTTTATCCTCTCTTCTATTTCAGGTGTTTGAGGCGCGTCTATCAAAGTATTAAATTATGACCTTGCATCTCGTGCCTTATTTTTCAACAAGAGCGCTGGAGATAGGGATGAAGAAAGCTCTTCCTCATAGAGGGAATCATCAGGCGTACCATGGCTAGGTGTCTGCATATTTGAACAAAATTAATATTATTTCAATTATGTAAATAACTAAAATACCTGAAGATAGAGCAATGCTGGCACTTTACTTGTTCTTCCGCTGGCCTCTTTCCACGATCATCCTGTCTCGGGGTTGTTCTTGTAATTCCCTAATCATTCTGCCACATTGCAATAAAATTATAAATGTAAAAACTTGAAAACAATATATAACTTGAAAACACAAAATGAAAACTGAAATAATTTCTAATAAGACACTAGAAGACAGAGTTAGAATTTCAAATATGCCTTGCATTGAATTCAGTCCTGGAAACATGTCATTGCACATTAAGTTACCCAAACAAGAGACGAGTTGACAATGAAGACCTTATTTAATATATTGTTGGAGCAACTTCTAGTAAACTTGTTGTGAAGACCTTGAGGACAATTTTGGAGCAACATTGTTGAAGCTGATGGTATAGCATTGTTGGAGACGATCTTGAAGGGCCTTGAAGTGAATCTTTTGGACCAACTATTGAAAAATCCTTAGAGAATTTAAGTAAGGCACTTTCTATCTTCCATCACCTTTTTCCTTTCAATAACCTTTAAACGATTTTGTTGATATTTAATGTTTGAAATCACGTTATAATTCCTTGATTATATGTGTTTGGGGACTTTCCCTTTGAAATTACCCAAAAATACCCTGGCAATTTTATCTTCAAGATGCATGTCTGACCCTATTGTTCAATATTTTGATTGATAGTAGTAAACATAGAGAGTTAGGGGGCTATTGACTTGGTTTGGTTGGGCCATTAGATCCCTAAAATCTACTAGGGAGAACCCCCTTTGAGTTGGAGGAGAGCTAGCCCAAAGTGAAAAGAGGTTGGTGAGGTGACAATGGGGCTATTGAATTACACATGGTATCACACTTTAGCTTTAGGACTTTATCTTGAGAAGTGTGAGATTTTGCTATATCAATTCTCAAATTGTTTACAACACTATTGTTAATAACTAATAAGAAGTGATGTTGAGGGGTTTTTGGGTATAAGAAACAATACCATTTAAAAACTATGGTTCTCAGTCCTTGGCATTCCTTCACCTGGGCCTAGGGGCACACAAGAATAATTTCACACTAAACCATGCAAAATTAAAAGTAATTAACTTAACAAATCCATAAAGTAATAATAATCATAATTCCTAATTTCCTATTATATGATATAATGCAAATTATTCAAACGTGAAGCAATGAATACATACAATGTCTGAATTTCAAGATTGATGAACCAATACAAGAAGTTAGAAACTACAACTTTGATTCAATACTCTGTGTCCTAACTCCAGGAAGGAATCTATTTTGTAGTACATAACATGCATCGTGTATTATCAATTCTTAATTGACAACAACTAAAGGACATCTACCTCATCAATTCCTTCCCATTTTGTGTTTTTATGTTATATTCCTTATAAAAGTGTCAAATTTCTCTCAAAGTAAGCAACCATTGAATAAAATAAAAAATAGTTGAGATATTATTGAGAAATGGTCATTTATTTCTTGAAAGGATCTTCACAATTTCTTTGGTTTTTTTTCATCTCAAGAAACAAGAAATGACCTAAGAAACTATCGTGATGTAATATAAGAAACAACATGGTGCAATGGCCATTTTCAAAGCCAAATGATGTCCATTGAGGACATGGCCTTTATTTGGTTCCTATTTCATAGGAGTTTTGGGTAGAAATGGAACTTTGTAGTACCATTTTGAGTAGTAAAAAGGGAATACCTTCTTTTTCCATGGGAAATAATTTACCTTTCCTTTTTCAAGATAATCTAAATCACAAAAAATATGAACTATACTGCACACATTCTTGGATAATGTGAAAGTGGAAAAGGAATACCTTACACAAGTGATGCACACATGTACATTTGAACACTAATATATTTTTGTAGTTGAAATGCAATGCTTGTTTTCATTTAAATGTAGGGTTTTTAAAGCAGAGAGAAATAATGGCTGCCAAATTAATAAGCGTTTCTTTGGGAAAAATTTAAATCTTGTATTGGGTGATGAAGATAATAGAGGGTATTGAATCTTGATTCTTGACATTGTGTTTAACTTGAATAACTCAAATGATTATAAATATCAGTGGATGAGTTCTTTTTTTCAAGTATGTCACTCAAAACTCTTATGTCAAAGCATTTTATGATGGCTAGCATTTGCTTGTTTCCCTTTCTTCAGTTCAATGTAAAAAGTATATTAATATATTAGAGCAGGAATGATAACTACAATTGTTTTCTTTGCAGTATATCCGACCCCAAGATTATGAAAAGTTTTCTCAAGTGGAGCTATTGGTTATTGATAAAGCAGCTGCAGTTCCATTGCATGTTTTAAAGGCTCTGCTTGGGCCATATTTAGTGTTTCTGTGCTCTACTGTAAATGGGTAATAATTATAAATGAGCCAACCACAATCACAGATTTTGTAACCATTCGGTTTCCATGGAGAGTGATGATGATATTAACCCTATATATCAGTGACCTATATCTATATGAGAATGATCTCAACATTGACCTTGATATGGTTGTATGGATGTGACCTTTGGTATGTCATCAGAAAATTCCCAAATATTAGAAAATCCCCAAATCTGGAGAACTAAAGCTCATCACTTTCGATCTAGAGTACTACCCTTGTGATAAAGTTGATGACTTTCGATCTCCCATTCTCTACCACTTTGCACTTCACCTTCAATATAGATCAGACCAAGGGAAATTTTTTACTGGGTGTTGAGATGGATGAGTTTGTCGAACTAAAATCCATAGCTTAAACTTCATGAAACTGGTGGAGTCAAATTCATGCAAGCACAAACACATCTTACACATCCTCTTTGAAACTCATTTGAAAGAACATTGGAAGACATCTAGAGAGAACCCTACAGCCTAACACAATCCAATGGAATTGACCAAAAAAACCCAAATAGATTCAACCCTACTATAGGAGGAAGGGCCTGCAGTAAGAACTTACCATTTTGCAAGAGCTGAGGGCGAACGCTGAGGCCGAATACTGTTCTACAAGAGCTCAGGGCGAATGCTGAGGGCGAATGCTGTTCTGCAAGATCTCAGGGCGAATTCTGAGGGTGAATGTTGTTCTGCAAGAGCTGAGGGCAAATGATGTTCTGCAAGAGCTGAAGGCGAATGCTGAGGGAAAATGCTGTTCTGCAAGAGCTGAGGGCGAATGCTGTTCTGCAAGAGCTAAGGGCGAATGTTGAGGGAAAATTTTGTTCTGCAAGAGCTGAGGGCGAATGCTGAGGGTGAATGCTGAGGGAGAATGTTGTTCTGCAAGAGCTGAGGGTGAATGCTGAAGGAAAATGCTATTCTGCAAGAGCTGAGGGCGAATGATAAGGGCGAATGCTGTTCTGCAAGAGCGGAGGGCGAATGTGCACGTGATATCAGACGTTAATGTAGTTTTTAATAAAATATTTTTTATGTAGCGCGCATATAAGTGTCATATTTTTATGTAGTGTGCATATAAGTGTCGTTATACCGACAATGGACAAAGCGTCGCTATTGCGACAGATGCCTCCAAATGTCGCAATTGCGACACTTAGACATTGTGTCGCACTTGCGACGTTTGGAGGCAGCCGTCGCAATAGCGACGCTTTGGGGCATAGTGTCGCAATTGCGACGTCTTCCTCCAAACATCGCAATTGCGACACTTTGTCTAAGTGTCGGTATTGCGACACTTTTCTCTAAACATCAGAATAGCGACAGTTTTGGGCGGGATTGAAAAAATTTGGGGAAATTTCTGACATTTGGTCAAAAGCGTTGGAACCAAGTGTCGGAATTTCCCCCAAATGTACTAGTGCAACAGCGCTGCCTATAGAGGAGAAGCTTCCTAGAGAAGTTGCACAGTTTTGGAGGGAAGAGCTTCACATGAGGGTGGAAACCCTAATCAGTGGGACCATGGTGGAGAGGAGTTCTCTCACTTTATATGGAGGAGATGGCAGCCCATTTTCATTATGCTATGTTTTAGATTTCAGACAAGGGTCTGCAAAAGCTTGCATCCCGGGCTATTTAGCAGGGTGATGGTGCCCTCGGGCACTAGGGTGTTCCCGGTCGGGAATTCCTACCTCTTCCTCAAGGAAGGATGAGGAATGAGATTATTTTCCTCAATCCTACATTGGCCATAGTTACATTCATCTTCTACAGCGTTAGCTCTGTAGCAGAGAGGACGTTGTGGAGCTGGGTGCAGCTAGAGAGGAACTCATGGAGTCTTCTTAGCTTGTTTTCTTCAGTGGTGGAAGGATCTATTCATTGGAGGATATTCAAGGAAGATTCTGGGCATTATTTCAGATCAGTTGACATGGGACAACATTCCATCATCTCCCACTGCGCAGTCTATGGAGGAAACTGCGTTATTTTGGAGGAGGCAGTGAGAGAGGGGTTTCTGGAGCTTCAAGGAGGATGTTTTTGAGACAAAGTGATCAGCACTTTGTATTAGAGACATGATCAGAGGAGGGCATATACATTTCAGATCAGCCACAACCTCATTTATATTTTATATCAGTTGCAGTGACAACTTGGTTGTCACATTTTGTATTTCTCCGGCATTTCTAGCAATCTTCATAAATTGGCTAGGAATCTTGTATTTCAGGCCAATTATTATTGTTGGGATTATTTCTTGTATTCCTTCAGCCATTTGTACATTTATTCATATTCAGCAGCTTATACCTTCATGTACTCAGCGCAGTTGCAGCTACTCCGGCATTTTGTGGAGTTGCAGCTACTCTTGCATTTCATGGCTTATTCATTGGAGGTTTGCTCTTAGAGTTTGAGTGGCTTGTCCCTCATGATATCTCTTGTATTTTATTGCTGATATCATAATAGAGTGATGGATGTAGTATTTTCCCTCTTATGGTGTATTTCAGATATGCAGAGTTACTAGTTATGTTCATGTATTGTTGTAGCTCTCTCATTGAGCATTGTTTCAGAGACCTAGATTGGGGATATATGAATAACCCATATAGATCCATTTCTTTGAGCTCATATTCTGCATAGGAGTTGTATGAGATGTTATATAGGGCATCCCAGCGTTGGTATGTCTTAATTTTTAAGCAGCTTCCTTATACAGCGTCTTCAAGGACCCTGTAGGAGAAATTCCCAAGGTGGAATATTGCATATCCAAAGGCAGAGTCTGTGAAAGGCCAGCTAGCCTCAGGATCTCTCCCTTCTTTGAAGGAGACATATCCTGTAAATTCCCCAACATTCAATCTATGAAATGGACTTGCGATAGCTCACTGAAGAAGGAATTATAATATCTGAAGATATTCCCGACAGAGCAGCATGTTCCTGAAAAAGGGACATTACAAGAATATTTAGATTAAAATTCTAAGGCCAAGGCACATAGGATTGATAAAATATTATTCTAATGAGTTCAAAAATAATTTTTTTGGCCACCTATTACATAATTACCAGCTAACATGTTTGTGCTTTGATAGCAATTAAGATGGAGAATTTATCAACTCATACAAAGAGCATGATTTACAAAATTTACACTTACATCATCAAATTCAAACCTTACCTAAAGACAAATAGCTATGGATTATGAAAAAAATAATTAAACATGACTATCAATGGCATAAACTTCAAATATTTGTATAATAGTGTAGCAAAATAACACACAACATACTTAGTTTTAAAATTATTGGGGGATTTGGCTTCTAGAGAGACCACCATAAGTGAAAAAATTGCACAGGAAGGGGGTTATATCGTGCCATATCTTGGATAACTAGTGAATTTCAACTATGAAACTACAGTTTTTAGTAGACTCTCTAATTTTCAAACCTTCTACTCCGAAGCACAATTCTCCTTTTGAAATGAAGAAAAATTCTCAAATTTGTGTCCCATTCCCTCCCCGGGGATTTATCTAACGTTGATAGTATGCTTGAGGCCTCCTCCATGCCAGAGAAAAGTTCCATAACCACCAAATAATTTTGTATAAGTGTTACAACTGGATCATAGCTCACATAGATCCATGGATGCATCAGAAGAGAAGACTGGATATACTATGAATAGGGGAGAGACAATACCTAGTTTATACCACTTCCATTTCAATTTGTTTTTTGCCCCTTCAAACCAATTCTCTAAAGTGAGATCCATCTATAGCCCCTTAGTGTGCATGTGATAGGATATATGAGGTGATATAACCTCTATTGGTGGCATTAACAACCATCGTAATGAGGGGTGGTGAGTTATTTATTTGTGTGACATGAATTTCCCCATGATGATTCCACTTGATATGTTTGTGATTTAACGTTTGTTGGCTTTCGATTTTAAGGAATTGGAAGGATGATATGTTTTTAATTGAAACAAAAACCCCCTTTTTTATTCATTTATATATCCTTATTGGAAGAAGTAATTGCTTCCTGATTATTTTGGCACTTGACATGATATTGGTCTACCTTAAATACTAAACATAGGATCATATCTCTTATTCTATAGATAATGGTTCCTAATATTATATATTTAGCCTTTTTTCCTTTAATCATGTTACAAATTATTAGTTTGGAATCCCCAAACACCATTTGACAAGTGGAATGAAAGGATATGACTAGAGAGATTCATTTAAATAGGATATATGCTTTTGTTTCATTATTGGATTGCTCTCTAAGTTTCCATGAGTATTTGCTTTAAATTTTTCCTCCAGGGAAAAATATAGCCCCCCCCCCCCCCCCCCCAAGCCGTCCCTACCTCCCTTAATTATAATATGAACTATTATAATTGTAAAGCACAAAAATTTGATTGAAACCCTTTTTGTCCCAATTTTTAACATTTTAACCATTTTGCACTTCATTTTATTCCTTGAAATATTGTTTTGTTGATATAAAACACCATGCCCATTGTTTAAGGAACTTCCACAATCATTGAACCCTAACTATATTACGTTGTTAAATAAATATCATTGTCTCAATATGCCATAAATTTCTTATGTTGACCATATAAATTTAGGGTTTTTATTTATCTTAGAAAGTTTGATTCATTGTTAGAATTATTTTACTAGATTTTTTGGGTAAATAAGAGCAAGAGATAAAAAAATTACTCGGGATTTGTAAGGGTATAAATGATATCATGTTATATAAGTCATTATTTAGCTAAGTAGTTGTGACAGGGGTGTTTATTCCACTAAATTTGAGTAATAATTTGTATTCCCCAAAAAACTATAATTTCATTAACAAAAACAAAACTGCATTATTTATATACTTCACGGATGTCTTGACTTCATCAGTGTATTTCCCATCTAAACAAAAATGAAATAGTTGTTCACATTTATTTTCCTCATCAAGATTATACCTTGGCATAATAGCCATCATAAAGATTCAAAAAATGTCACCATATAATCCCAAATAATCATTAATGGTAACAATAAAAAAAAACAACCAAAAACTATTCATCCTAATATCAGGTTCACATATGAGCATCTGCGAAGAAATACAAAAATAATGTTATCACATTTAATCTCCACCATCAAAGTTGAAGGTATCAATTATTCACACAAAATGTCACTACTTATAAGAAATTAAAGAAAAGGAATATGATCATATATACAGGATTGTCCATCCTCAAATTCCCATGCATTCTATTGGATTCTATCTAGAAGGAGAGTAACTTTGGATAATTCTTTTTCCAAGACATTCCTTTCCCTATATACGTGAAGAAAATGAAAGCTAACAACTATTTTTTGGACTTAAAAAAATATGGGCATCAACAAGAAGTTTATAAGCTTTAGAGTTATAAGCTCTATAATGATTTTGGCACCTCTTTCAAGAAAAACTCTAAACTTTAATGCATAGGAGTTCCTTAGGTACAAGACACCACCTACTCCACTAGCATATGGGTTTCCTTTGGCATCATTACCGAAACAAGAATAAGCTCCCGATTTATCCACCTCTTCCACTCCAACAGTCTTAAGGGTTTTTGTTTTTTATTTTCTTGAAACTTAGAATGTTCAGTCCTTGGGAGGCACATTGAATAATTGGACAAATCTCATCTTAAAAAAAAAATAACATTTCTGACAATCCATAAACCTCATGTAATGATTATTAGCAAAGATTTATATCACATTAGGTTTACATTCTCACACCAAATCCTCTTCAACTAAAATTTCAACTAAAAGTTCGCTCCATACACAGTTCAACCCTATTAAATACTTAGACTCTCTATATTGGGAAAATTAATTGTCTTAATAAAAAGAGTCAATTTTTCACACACAAATTATCAACCAGGGTAAGTCTGTTTATTTCAAGGTTATCCAGTATACAATATATGCAAGAAATAATTGGAAACTAACATTGACTAATTCCTAATTATCGCTAAGCTTTCCTTCTACAAGAACTTGGCACTAAATCAAACCTAAGGTTATTGTAACTATTCACACTTGCAGAAATGGAAACCAATTCAAAAAAAGGTCTCACTGTCAAACCCACACATCCATGAAAATGACTCTCTAAACACAATGTTGGAAAATGAAATCACACTTGTAGAATAAAATAACAATCATCTGTTCTAGGATTAATCTTGCATGGAAATAAATAACACTCATTGAAATCGATTCCTCAACCATTACCACACACAATCAACAACCTTTATGCTAGTAATCAGAAATAAAATAAAATAATCAAACTCATAATAAACTATATCAATATGTGATAACAACTAGCTAATATTATGTAGCAACATTAAATTATAAATTTGTAACAGCTATTGAACACTGAGTAGGAATGCACAATTAGTAAGGATCGTTATAGCAATAGTTATGATGACACATGAGCGACCTATATTCAAGTATTTTGAAAGCACTCTATCAAGCAAGAAATACATAAAAATAGTAAACTAAAATAACAGGAATTAAAATAACATGGCCTACAAGAGAATTAATTAAAGTAACTATGCTACCTCAATAGACTCGGTGATCCCTGCTAAAGAGGAGAGCCCTTCCTCCTTAGTATGGATTTGGTAAAATCGTAGCTCACAAACTAGCACAATAGATCATAATTGAACCACTAAATCATAGAAGATTGCATTAGATCTGAAAATAAAATACAAGATGCATAATTTGAACAACGATGATGCTGCCCCTGCATAGGGTAGAGAGATTCTTCCTTATAGGTTTATCCCTTCTATCCAATCATGAAAAACCATGAGAATATTTTGGTTCTTAGGTTGTTTGAACTAAAATTATTTTCCTGAAACAAGTTATAGAAAATTATAAAATAAAGTCGATGCTATAACAAATTCCTTGATTTATCAAATAGCTAAAATGTTAGGGATCATAATTTTTATAGTCGAGTTGGCCAATTTGTCAAGAAATTTCAAATCCCTATTGGTAAAAATTTATTGGTTGACCTCATTAAGTAAAAACGTACACATAAGCTTCAAAGATAGCACCGAGAATTGTGTCAAAGCAAAATAGAGTATCAACATCAGAATAATAGTAGATTTATTGGCCTCGTGTGATAATGTCGTAAAATTTTGGAAAAAAAACATCATTAACTGGGTCATCCTGTAAACATTCTTCTTTATAATTTTGTCAGTTATATGCCCAAAAAAATTATCCTCTAATAAAATACAAGCAAAATTGCATACAATAGAGTGACATGAGA
Organism: Pinus albicaulis; assembly: GCA_034641835.2. Lineage (NCBI taxonomy): Eukaryota > Viridiplantae > Streptophyta > Pinopsida > Pinales > Pinaceae > Pinus > Pinus albicaulis. Next base: position 579,832,968 of record CM076583.1, read on the forward strand.
GAGTGGCATATCTTAGCCAATAAGATAAATAATAGAATAAAATTATGTAGTTATGAGGGTGATATTTCTCAAAAAGGTAAAGAAAAAGTCGTGAAAAGGATGCTAATTCTTAGACCCAACATATCTCCCCCAACTAAATCAAATTTGTGTGCTCATGCAAACCCATCATTCAGCCTTTAATGCATGTTGTGAGTGTAACTCAGTGAAATTGTAAGCCATTGTTGGATCATTAATGACAACCCTATATCCATTAGAAGAAATCAAATCCAACCACCACATCTCTGCCTCCCCAAGGTTTAATTGAAAATAATTTTGATACTTAAGCACTAGAATCCAAATCAGATGAAATTGAAACTTCAACCCAAGCAAATTAAAATACATATACATTTTACATACACTGGTATTCTTGAAAGTGAGTGTACAAAATTTGGGTAGCAGTATGGGTCTTTATCCTTCTGCTTCTTATCACACACTTCCCATCTTAATTTTCCACATTCTAGTGCACCCTATCTTGGCTACTCAATACTTCTAGAACAGAGGTCCAAGACTTGTCTTATGTCCTCACACATTGTAGTCATCATGTTTGAAGAAATTTTCCACAAGTTCTAACCACTGTTACAATAGGACTAGGTTCCTTTTGGATTCACAACACCTTATTTTCTTAGTTTGTTGTTACAACCTCATAGGATTATTTCCATCTTATCTTATTTTGAAAAAATGAAGTAAATTCCCTTAACTGGATATCCCCACAAAAGGTGAGAGATTGAAACTCTTCTCTCCATAAAAAATGAACTCATGCATATATAAATCACACAAAAAATGTTGTTTTGAAAATTTACTCTACTTGAAAACCTCTATAAAATACATGATAGTGGTTATATTATGTGGCCTTCTTTGTTTAATCACTTCTAACCAGAAAATAATGAATTTCTCATGAAGAAATAAGGAGTAGGAATTATAAGGCTTTCTACAGCTTAATAATTCATCCACAAGATTGTACATATGCTCTTTTTCCTCCTGCAACTCCCAAACATTTCCTTGAAGTTCTTGCACTTGTTTCCATTCTTTTTTCCTTTCCTCCTTAACCTTGTCCCATCTAAGCCTCTAGAACATTATCTTTTCTGACCAAACATCCTTAAAATTGTGAATGATTTTCCTAAGCTTACTTAGTGGGATTTCCCCTTTCTGTAGTGATAGAACTAATTGCCTCCATTTACTTAGCTTCGTAAAAAAAAAAATTGTATCAAAGTGATTGTCTTTCTCAATTTTTGGTTGCACTCTCTCAGCTACTGTTACAGTAGTGTCTTGAATATGTTTTTATGAATTCTGCTAGGTTTCTTTCTTCTTTTCATCTTCAGGTTGTATTGCCTCAACTATTGGTTCTTGTGTGATAGTAGCATTATTGGTAGGTTTGTAATATCCCCTGACTGATTTTCTATGTAAATAAAATAAGACCAAGGTCATAGGACATGTATTCCAAGTTGAATGGCAGATATACATTATTATGGGCATCACTTATGGATTAATAATGGCTATGGAAATTGACAAAGGAAAAGAGGCAATAAATGGAATTTAATTATAAAAATAAAGAAAAATAGGATAAAAGGAAGGTGAGGAGACACAAATTTGCATGCAAGGGAAACTAGAGGGAAAATGAAGGAAAGTGAAGAAGAAGGAGACATCGATGATAAAAAGGGATCAGAGAAACAATTCATAGCTTTTGGCTTATTTTTTGGTCATTACAACTCTTGTTAGTTCAGTTTTTGTTCTCTGGTTCCACACTCTCATTATCTTGTACTCTTGCACACTTAGAGTATTCTTGGAGCACTCTAGAAATCACTTGGATTTTGAAGAAGACAAACAAGAAACTAAATGGAAATCAAGGGAGCGCAAGGAGACAGTTGGATCAGTAGCTACAACAGGCTTACTTTGTAGGTAATAGGTTACGTGTGTGATATCATTACTAGTTTTTGGATGCATGGTATATGCATGTGGTTCCTTGGTTATGTGTTTTCATTGGCATGGGGATTTTCCTATATTGATAGTGGTTCTATCCTTGCATTGTAATTTCCTTGATAGACATGATGTAGTGGGTTTTCCCATTTGGTTTTATGATTGGTTCTCAGGTTTCCTATGGCTGTGTGTTGGAACAAATTTTTTAGAGCCCTGAAATGGCTTGGGTTTCCTAAAGGTTGTGGGTTGAGTTACTAGTTCCTAGAGCCCTTGACAACTTATGTAGATACATATTTGGTTGATGTTAGTGATTTCTAGACCATATAGGTGAGATCATGGTGCTTGAGGGTTGAATTTGTTTGGCCTTTAGAAGCCTTGGTTGGTTCTATTTTGGTTTAACCCTTATGATCCCACATTCATGCTTGGAATGTGGCACAGGGGTGATTGACTGAAAGAGAGATTTGGTTCAGTCCAATCTATGGTCAGGTGGTACGTGGAATTCCTTGACTTGGTTGGAATTTTCATATGTTAATATGAGTTATTTTCCTATTGTGATCTATGAGCACTTGTATTGGTTATTATGGTGATCTTATGGTTGATTTTTCATAGTTTATATTATAGTTATATGCTGGTTATATGCATGGTTTTATGATGTGCTCTATTTATGGCTGTTATTCATGATTTGATAAGTTACTGGTTGGTTGATGAACGACATGGGCTAACAAGTGTTGTTGCAACTAGTTTGAGAGGGAATTGAGCCTTATTGGTGATTTCCAGATGAATTTTAGAATGTTATGAATAAAAATGCATTCATGATCTGTAGCTTATGTATTTACTATCTGTTTGACGAAATGTATATCTAGTATTAGGCATGTCTAAGTCAATTTCTTGCTCAATACTTGATTGTTTAGCATTATTATCATCATTGTCATGATTCTGGAAAGTGATAAGAAGTTATGGGCAATGGTCAGGAGGATAGCCTAAAAAAGTGGCATATATTGCATGACTACATGTACGAAACAGAGGAAATCAGGGCATAACTACATATAGGAAGGCTTATGGGTGTGGTTGGAGCCTCGTAACCACATGTATAGTGTATAAAGGGTATATTTGGGGTTTAAACCTAGTGAAAATGAGTTCCAGATCAGGGATTCACCACCTGGGGTGCCTATAAGTGTCCTGAGTGGTTTTTAGTCTCTAAGGGATGTCAGTGTGTGTTCTAATTTGTAGGCCCCACTTTTATAACTAGAACTTGGAGGTTGGGTCATATCATAGTGACACTCGAATCATGTTTACCCTAGAGAGTTTGTAAAAGTGGGTAAATTTGGGAGGAGGAGTTATAGGGTGGTATCATAGTGGGTTATGTTCTCTTTGGGTTATATGTGATATGATAGGGTGGTATCAGAGCTTCCAAGTTCAAATACTTGGACTAGATGGGATGAATACATATTGTTATGCATGTATGTTAATTGTGTATGTGTCTACTATGTATGCATTTTTATGGTTATGTTATCATGCATTTGGTCATTATTGCAGTTTTGTGTTATCAGGCATGATGTTAATATGTTGATGTCATTATGTATCTATACCTTGCTAATTTGGATTGATTGTGCAGACGAGATAGCCTCCCCTAAAATACACTAAGGTATGTTTCTGATTATGTCTCTATTTAGTGTATATAAACTGATATGTTGTAGGAGAGAGAAGATCATAGATGAAGAGCAGAATCGTGGACTACAGTTCAATGATTCCCCTTACAAGACTAATGTGAATTCCATGAAATGGGAAAGGTAAGTTGTGAAGCAAGGAACATAGTACTCTCTTGATTTAGAAAATATGCTGAGAATTTTGAAGGCATATATAAAAAGTTGCAAGGTAAATAATAATTAGCTTATTAAGGCACAAAGACTTCATGGAGCTTAGGAAAAGCAAGCATGAGTTAATGCATTCATCCTTTAGATCCTTTCAGGTTTGCATATGAAGGGACAGTTGGGAATCAGTCAGGGACTGGTAGAAAATAAAAATGGTGCATATGGTAGCAAGTCTCATAAAGGACACATGTTGGACATGGATGACACAGTTAGAGGTGGAAAATATTTGGATACACTTGACAGGAGGGCTAACACTCATGGATCAAAAGTTGCAAGGTAAATAATAATAAGCTTATTAAGGCACAAAGGCTTCACAGAGCTTAGGAAAAGAAAGCATGAGTTAATGCATTCATCCTTCAAAGCCTTTCAGGTTTGTAGACGAATGGATAGTTGGGATCAGTCAGGGACTCGTAGAAAATACAAATGGTGCATATGGCAACAGGTCTCATAAAGGACACATGCTGGACATGGATGACACAATTAGAGGGGGGAAATATTTGGATACACCTGACAGGAGGGCTAGAACTCATGGTTTTTGTTCCCTCTCTAGTTCTGAGTGACATCATCATCATTACCACCAACATTCTTATAGGAGGAGTGAGAAGCAATATTTTCCATAGGAGTTCAAGAAATCAAAGCCTCCTACTTTTTATGGGGATGTGAAGAAATCAGAAGATGCAGAATCATGGCTACTTGGTATGAATAAATTCTTCGAATTGCATGATTATTTAGAGAATATGAAATCCAAGATAACCATCTTCAATCTCAAGGGAAAAGAATATATCTGGTGGGAATATGCTAAGCGTGTCAGAGGCATCAAGGTAGAGGAGCTAAGTTGGCATGAGTTTAAAAGGCTCTTCAATAAGAAGCACTTTTCAGAGAGAGATTATGATGGAAAGGCCAAGGAGTTGTATGAGTTGAAGATGGGTTCCATGATAGATGAAGAGTACATGAACAAGTTTCTGGATATTTTTGAGGTATGTACCCTACCTCAAGGATGAGAAGAAAAAGGTCCAAAGGTTCATCAGTGGATTTCATTTAGCATTTAAAGATCGGATTGAGTATGATTAGCCTCGGTCATTGGAGGAAGAAATTATGAAGTTGAAGCATTGTTATGAGCATTCTAAGTGAAAAGTATGATCCTAAGAGATATTGGAAAGGGAATGATAATACTAAAGGAAATTGGGCTAAGAGTCGAGGAAGACTTCAGGATGCAGCTAATAAGGAGAATGTGGCACCTTATAATAAATTTAATGTGGTTGACATAGGACATAGATTTCAGCCTAAGGATCTGAATAAGAACAATGGCAGGAAGCCTTTGAGGTGTTGGACTTGTGTTGGAAAGCATCGCAGGAGTGAGTTCCCATCACACCAAGGTGGTAGGCATCATATTCATAGTGCTCAAGAGGCACAAAGAGATGGAGATATTGGGCAGAGTATTCCTCATATTTATGCATCAGTGGATAACAGGCATGCATATCATCAAGCATCCATTATCAATATGGAATTTAAGCTTCATGATCAATTTGTTTCCATTTTGATTGATCCTAGATCTAATTTTAGCTATATCAATCCTGAGTTGGTGGATAAGTGTTGCTTGAATAAATAAGTGCATGCAAAATATTGTTTGGTGCAGTTGGATGCAAGGACCAAGAGAAGAATTCATCATTATGGTGAGTTGTTTTGCATTTGAGTGGAATGGTATGGCTTGATCAACATAATAAAATGGGATTCCTTTGGGATCATATAGTATTCTTTTGGGCATGGATTGGTTTTTCATTCATGGGACAAAGGTAGATTGTTAGGAGAATTTTATTGAGTGCTTAGATGATGATGGGGAAAGGAGAATTTCGCAGGGAAAGAAGAATTCTATATCAGTGAGAACGGTTACAACTCTGTAGGAAAAGTGTGATTGCAAGAAGGGATGTGTATTGTTTGTAGTTCATATTTACAGTGACAAAGGGAAGGATATTACCTTTTTAAACCTTTTTTTCATTCTGACACAAAATGTTACCTCTTCAACTAAGATGAGAAGAATTAAAATTTAATCTCCTTCACTCACCAAGACCTTTGAAATGACCCTTTTTAAACCTTTTTTACAACTTGGAGGATGAGATGTTGGCTTTTCCAAATGTGGTAAGAAGACAAAAATTTACTTTTTGAACTCTTTGATATGAAAGGTGACTCTTTGGCACTTTGAGTAAGATGAGAGAGAAGAATTTAACCTCTTTTGCATTCCCTGAAATTTGAAATTACCTTCTTAGACTATTGAAATGCAATCTTGAGACAGATTTTCTCCTTTTCCAGAAACAGTGAGATTGCTTTTGTAGACCTTTGAACTTTCACATTTGGCAAACCTTCTTAACACAGATAGGATATTTTTGAAGCTTGAAATGACACTCTTCTAAATTTGACTAGGATAGTAGGTCAAAATGACCTCTCTTGGAGCTCTGGTAGCGGATGATGATTTTTGATCCTTTAAAAGAGACAGTGAGACAGTGAAACTAGATTTCATAAAACAATGAGATAGTGAAACTATATTTGAAACTTTTTCTCGAAATTTGAGCCATATGAAACAAGAGAGATGGATTTATTTTAAATTCATAAACATGTCTACTCATTTACTAGGGTTTTATGGATGAAGTGGAGGGCCACTACCTTATTTTAGTGAAAATTTAATGATTTTTCCAAAGGCGGGGCTAAACCTAGACTTGACCTAAATGAAATGAAATGACATAACCCTAGACCTATTGAATGATGATGGTGGAGATGATGACCTTGAAACTAATGATGGTGATGACCTTAACAATGATAAATGAAATAAAGGATCAATATACATGGTTTAGCTTTTCCTCAGTGACCAAAATTATTTCTGAGAACTAGTTTGAAAAAGAAAAAACTTTGACCTATGACCTTATGGAAAACAACTGAAAGAGTCATTTGATCACTGAAATACCTAGGCTAACATAGAGAACCTAGCATTAGTGTTAATAGTGTTGAGATAGCATCAGTTGTATGCCAAGATCAGCAATTCCAGTTTCTTTCAGTCTTAGATTTACTACTTGGGACATGTTGTTTCCAAGGAGGGGATAAGAGTGGACCCGGAAAAGATTAAAGTTGTCATGACGTGTGTTATCACTGGAAAATCGTACAAGAAAATATGAAATTATTTAATGTCAAGAAGAAGGGTTTACAGGGCTGAGAGACATTATAGAATATGAAATTATTTAAAAAATCTCTAAATTCTGAGGAAAAATCAAATTTGAACTAGTCAAAAATTATTTTGCACGCAAAATCCTTCGATAAGCGCGTCCTTGCACACCTTTTGATCCAAAAAGTGCACAATCCTAGGAGTGGCAGTAGTCACTTTCCGGGACCACAAAAAGCACACTCCAGGACATTGATTCCACACTTGAAGTCGCCTAAGGACAACAACCCAAGCCTCCTTAGGACATCAAGGGAGCACACAATGGAATAAATGTGGCACACAATGGAATCACCCTCCTCTCTTGGGTCACCATCCACAATGTACCAAGAGATGGAAGGAGGATTTGAACTCCTATAAAAGGCCACCAAGAGATGAGAAACTTGAGAGCACATTGTTATGTTGGATAGAATTTCCCCAAGAAATACCAGCAGTCTGTGATCCGGAGCAGAGATAGAGGGGACTCAGTTGTTGGCCATCCAACAACTCCAGTCCACCATAGTAGAGAGAGGCAGATTTTTCACCAAGGTAGCTTGGAAGTAAAGGCATCCTTGTATCGGGACTTAGAACCCCAAGTTCTAAGGGCCCCTTTTCAAGTGGGTTAAAGTTTCATCCTCATTTCCTACCAGCACTCAATAAGAGGGGACGTAAGCACCTTCGTTTGGATTATTGAAATTTTTGACTCTGTTCAGAGCTTTTGTGTTATTTTTTTTAGTTTTAGTTTAATTTTTATGTTTGAATATGCATGTTATTTCTCTATCTAGTATGTTTAAGTTCTAGCATGTTCCACTAACTTGCTTGACTCCATATATTTTCTACCTGTGACCAATAACTTAAGAGGGAAAACCACGCCCCTTAATTTGGTGTGATTTCGTATATACATGCACCAAACACACTAACACAGTATTGGTGACTCCACTAACTTTTATTTCTAAGTTTATGTGGTTGTGCCTTTTTGCAGAGACCTCTATCTGTGCTGTGGATTTGGGTTGGAATTCCCCCCTTTCTCTCCTTCAATCCCTAGTTCATTCCAAGTGACAGAATAAAGCAAAACAACTCCAAAAAATTGCATTTGTAGGAATTTGTGCGCATTTCCCATAGACAGGCGTGCCCAAGGCGCGCGTTCAGAGCTGGCCTGTACGCAGACATCGCGCATGTTTCAGCCTTTTGCACACAAAAGACAGAATGAGAAACTTCTCCCATATTTCTATCCTTTCCTGATTGTAAAAGTGCCTGGCAGTCCATAATACATCTGCCATCACTGGTTGAGGTTCCCCACAACTTGCTAAAGCTCACTCTTAGCTGCTTCTGGTAGGCTTGGTGTTAGTTTTATTTCAAGTTGATTTTTGGAAATTTCACACATAGTTTAAGTAGGAGGGCAACTTAAGTTGCATTCCCAAAAAAAATTATGTTTTGCAAATTTAGGTACCAAAACACCTTGATAATTAGCCAAATTAAGTGGCCCAAGTCCACGCATGCTTAGCTAGTTCCTCTTTCTAGTGTAAAAGTCATTACTTTAGTTCAATTTTTACACTAGGATTTCAGGACCACGATCGAATTATCGATAGAAGAGCAAGTAATTTCTGCTACCTTTGCACCATTCGATGATCCTAGGCAAGCATATGAACACTCTCTATTCACAACTCACCATCTCCTTATAGTTGATCACATATATTAACTAGGAAAAATTGAAAGAGGCCCATATCTGTACATGTTTTTATTTTGAGCAAGGAATAAGAGAACATAGTTTAAATAGGGGATTTTGAAAAGGATCATCGCATATCCACACGTTAAAACTATGTGCTTGTTCATGTTTATGCTCACACAGATCCACACACTAATAAAAGCAAAGACACCTAAAATTAACTTAAAAAAACTCACTAAATTCTCCCCACAGGGGCCACAAAAGAATTTATAGTCTAAGTTAGGATCAAGGGGGTAGGAATCCAATAAGATGCCTTGATCACTCTTCATCTTGAAACATAGAAGTTGACTGTCTAGAGAGATTTCAAATCCACTTATCAGCCCATGGAAAATAAAACCCGAGTGTGACAGAGACCCAATTCAGAGGGGGATAGGCTTGGGCGCAGTGCATGTGGTATCATTTGGGGCTACCTGACCCGTATGATACTTAGTACTGTTAGCTAAACTACAAAGAAGCCCAAGACTCGAACGCTCATATGGGATGGTGGTACTTAGTGGAAAAAATTAGGGCATCCTTTCCCTATAGGTGACGGTGCAGGAAAGCACTAGATCCTCTACCCTTACCTTGGTGGATTTTCTTCAACTGATTGGGGGCATCACCAGCTATTATGAGATGTTTTTCCATCACTCACAATATATCTTCTCAAGTGCCAATTAAATTTGAGTGTGTGAGGATGATTAGGTATTCTAGGATTTGAGTATCATATGCAAACAAATAAAAACCATATTTTTTGATTGACTGATCACACAGGATTAATCTAAAGGGAAATTTTATTTTATTTTTTCTTTGTTTTATGTATGCGATCAAAATTTTTCTTTGATTATAATATATATCCTCTCAAATATTTCCAAAACCATACCTATTCGATGCTAGAACGAACCCAATGGGACCTTGTTGATCTAGACGTCTTTTGGACCTCCCCCCATTACTGGGATGGGTTCCAATTCTTTTTCCATTTCGACATCAAAGACGGAACATTGCCAGCATTATTGGTTCATCCTTTATTGGGGCATCTTTAGTTGGGAACCCTAGTCGGTCTCCCAATGCCACACCACATACCACTCCTCCCACAACCCCTAGAAGGCAGAGGAGTGCTACCCATTTGGGATTTCAGTTGAATACATAGCAGGGTATGTCACAGATAAACCCTCTTCCTAACCAGAACATTGTGTTTTCACAATTTTCAATGGCTACAACCTCACAGTCACCTTTTCTAGCTTCGTTGAATCTACCAAATTTAACCAAGTTGATGAATGACCACATTGCACACAACCCCATATGGCCTCCCATTCCCACGAAGCTCCCTTCAGACATTCCAAAGTTCAAATGAAATCAAGCGAAAGACCCAGGAAATCATGTTATGACTTTCCACTTGTGGTGCTCATTAAACAACATCGTTTATGATATTATTCGACTGAGACTGTTTCAATGCACTCTGACAGGAGTAGCAGTGAAATGGTATGTGGAGCAACCCTTTGCTACACATGGAACCTTTAGCGCCCTCACCACTGCATTCCTAACCTATTTTTAGTTACCTATCCACCATGATTCTAGAATGGAATTACTGACACAATTTAGGCAAACCCTCGTCGTCCATATCTCGGACCATCTCCATGAATGGCCACAACATCGTAGTTTGTGCAAAGCCAAACTCGACGACTGAGTACTATTAGAACTGTTCCTAAAAACTCTCACTGCAAATATTCCGAAGGATGTGGTGCAAAAAAGGCCCATATCCAAAGAGGACACCATTAGTAAGGCCCAACAGCTTGAGCTGATCTATATGCAGTCAGGGTATATTTACAATATCATCTCAAACACCCCACGCCTGCAAACTTACAAAGAATTTCCAGGCGTGTAGAACTCTATAGACGGTTTAATTAGGTCATTGACCCAAATTTACCTAGGCAGCAACATTCAAAACCTTGGTTACACATATGATTCTACCCATAACATACCACAACCTGACTACCAAAGTCATCACATGCCTCTGAAAAATTTGACCAGTAGGGCGTCATCGTATCACCATCAACATGGAGGACCCCATCCTCTGGATCAGGGGACCCAGTACGCAAATATACATACTAACATAAGAGTTCCCCCCCAACATCCATTTGCAAACCAAGGACCGCATTATGTGTAGTGCCTGACACAAGACCCGCCTATGCAGAATAATGCACAGGTGAAATTTGTGCAACCTTCCCAAAACCAACTGCGCCAACCATATAACTAGGAGAACTACCCTCCTAACGTGGTTAAGAAAAATGGAAAAAACAAGCCTAAAGTAAATCTTGGACAGGGGGGCAACAACCAGCAGTGCCCTCCGCGATCTCAGGCTATAAGTATCCCCAACCAAAATCAAAACCTGGAGCCAAGAAATTCCCAATGATAGAACAAAAGGCCACCTCTTCGAACAAGCCACTCTTGTTTGATCTGTTATGAGTATGGCCATTAAAATCACTGTTATTCATCAGTAATTTTTTCCTTTGTAGATGACTAAATGTTTACCCTAGATTTCTAGAAACAAAGTTCATGAACATTGTGAGTTCTAGAAATCTCACTGCCTTCATTATCCTTAAGATAATTTCTTCACTATTTCATCATCAGATCATGTCAAGCTCAGCTCACCCATCCCAGAAGACCCATCATGGGCTCATGTCACTCATTTTTTCTTTGTTGTGTCACCTCTGACCTCATACTCTATTTTTTTTTTTAGCCTAAACCTCTCCACTGCTACATAGGGTCACCAAACAGTGATCTCTCTTACCTCTCTAGAAATGCCTCAAGCATTGATGGTGTCAAAACTGTCTTTGTAGGCTCTTTAGATAAACCAAGTACATTCGATTTTGGATCTTCAATACATCATTCTATATAAGCTTTTTTTTACCCTAAAGATTCCAAATTATAAGTTTTCAGTCAAAAACTAAGTCCAAGGATCCTTCCACTAGGTCACCTAGGGTTTCACGGGTCATAGGGTCGATTTGGTATCCTAAAAATCTTTGTTTTATATGTATAAGGAGACTGCTTTCAAATAATAAGAGGGACAAGTAAATTTGTCCAAAACTAATCAAAATTCCATTCAAGAAAGTTTTCCTTGGCCTAAAGCACAAATTCTGCAAGGGACAGCTGCTCTTGTTCACATTTTTGCAAAAAAGATCAAGATGGCCATCATGCATAAAAAGAGGTAAGGTAATAGGGTGAAATCATCACAATAAGACCATATACAACAAAGAGAAAGGAAATAGGCCTATGCTTAAAGAGAATCAGGGTTTTTTGTGACTAATTGGCAAAACAGTGTTGCCAAAGCAAGAAGCCAGTACAAGGACCACAAGGGCAGAAGTCACCTCAACACCACCAAGTACACATTGACGATTTTCAGAAATAATAAATGAATTTTGAAAGGTTATAGAGAACTTAGAAGACAAAACTGTTTAATTTTCTCTAACAACCCTAAAGCCTAGGATTTTGGAAAACTGGACAGAACATGCCCAAGACAGATGATAAGGCCTCCTTCTTAATAGCAGATGGCATCCAAAGGTTATCCAAGGTGTCCCTTGGGGTTTGTTAAAAGCATCACTGCTTCACCTGCACCAAAGAGAGAAATGGAAAAGAAGATCTGTTTAAGGGGCTAACTTCCCAAATATAGTCAAAGGTCTTCAAAATAAACAAAAGAAGGCAAGAATGAAGGTTAAGTATCAAAGAGAGGAAATCATGCCAAACACAGGTTCACCGTTGAAAGAATGAGATGTCAAACTCCAAAAGAGACTAAGAAGACCAAAGGAAAATTTTTTGTAGGCACATGCACAAAATAAGAAGTGGCCAAGTGGAACCCATGGCATAATATGACTTTCTTAAAACTTTTGTCAAAATAGATATGTTACTGCCTAAAAATCAGAATAAAGGTAAAGAGACATTCTTCAGGTCACCAGCAATCAAAAAATTCTAAAAGGGATCAAAGACAATGTTTTCAGTTTTTCAAATGTATGCCAAAGATAGTTTTGAAACAATACCTAGGTTTTCAAAGGTAAAAAGGATGAAAAGGACATCTACATCCCTTCAAATAGCCATCATCAAAAGAGAAGAAAAAATGCCTTGATAAAGCTTTCAAAATCTTGGAAAAGGTAAAAAGTTATCAGTCAAATGACAAAAAGGGGTTGAAAACATAGTAAAGTGGGTTTCTAAATTTGATTTATTTCTCTCAAAGAGTATAAAGATGCTTTTGTTTCACTTCAAATTCATTTATCCCTTGGAAGAGAGAAAAACTCTTAAGGAAGAAGAACAAAGGTTTTCTGGTCATTTTTGGTCAAGTTTTCCGGGCGCTGTGAAAATCGAAGGCACTACGCAAACGCAGGTCGGCGCTGCGCTAACAGGCCTCCCATCCATTCAAGTTTTAATGGCGCTACACAAATAACCCCGGGCACTACGCAAACCCTTGGTGTTGTGCAAACGCAACCCCGACTTGCCTAGGACACACAGATCCAGAACTTCACTCGACACCTCTGCACAAACCGCCCGGGCACTACGCAAACTGATCGCCCGACTTGCCCAAAATACGTGTAGACGCTACCTACCTCGTCGGCACTACGCTAACTTCCGTGAAGACCCTGTTGGTGCTACACAAACAACTTGACCCGACAGCACGTGCAGAGGCACTGTACAAACTCTAGAACATTTCAAAAGCCAAAAACCCTTGCCCTAATTCAAAATTTCATCCTCTGAGGTGCCTCCAAGGTTGTAGAAGGTCCAAGAAATTGGTAAGTGGTATCCTCTCCTTGTCTCCAAGCAAGTTTTCAAATTGATTTTGGTCTTTAGTGGTTTTTAAGCTAAAAGCCCTAAAAGGGTAAACCCTAGGCCATGCACACAAAGGAACCCCTGTTCAAAGCCTTCTTGCAATCAGTTTAATGTCATATAAGGGTGGGTAAGTTAAGGTTTCTGCAATCACAGTTGAGAAGGGCCTCCCTAAAGCTCCAAAGCCACTAAAACCCTAAAGAACCTAACCTCCATACCCCTTATTCACCAAATCTTGGCTCCATCCTTTTTCACCTTGTTTCATCAAACCCCCAATTTTCAAACTAGTGTCTCCCATCACCATGTCATGGACTGAAAACAAAAGTGGTAGTGAAGGTGGTCAAAGACCTTTAAAGCCAAAACATAAGGGATACAAATTCAATAGATTAGAGACTCAAAGCACTGTAGCTATCACCTCCTCTCCTAGGATCCTATCATGATTCCAAAGTACAAGATGTTTTCAGTTTTGTGAGAAGGTCAAACAGGTGAAGAGCCACCCTGAGCTCACAAGGCTCCTCATTCTCAACTTGCACAAAAAACACTCAAGCCTTGTAGGAGTGTATTTTGAGATATCAGTAGGTGCCATCTCTGAGGCTACAAGTATCCCTTTAGTAGGTGAGAAATGGTTTAAAAAGGGAAAAATAGACAAATATTTCTTTGAGCCATTCATCAAAACAAGGTATAGAGGAGGTAACAAAATATTTTTCCCATTCTCACACCTCAAACACAGATATGCCTCCTTGATGTTGGTTATCATGAAGTACTTCAGCTATGAGGGGAGGTATTCCAGGCTCTATACCTATCATGTCAGACTCCTCATACATTTCACAGGGGGTAAGATGTTAAATTTTCCTAAATATCTCTATAGGAGCATGGAGAACATGTCTTTTGTTGTCCGGAGGAGGAATCCCACACAACAAATGCATAGCTTATTGTACCATTCCCTGATAAATATGGTGGTCTTACATCAATTGGAGCAGCATGGTATACCTTCGGATGTTTTCATAAACCATGAAGCCTTTACAAACCCACAGCCTCCTCATCAATCAAATCTACCTTCTTCATCTGCACAAGTGCCCTCACCCCAAGAAAATATCCCTCTTTCCCCTTCTATTGATGCATCAAATGAAGAGGATGACAGTGATAATGATGGACAAGAGGGTGACAATGCCAATAAAGAAAAAGAAAATGAGAGTGGAGATGAAGAAATCAGTGAGGCAAACACAGAAATTCATGAGGAAGAGCAAGAGGGAAATGAAGAAGAAGATGAGGGAAATAAGCACAGCAGTGGTGAAGACAAAACCAATGAGCACTTGGAGGAAGGCAGTGATGGTAATGATACCAATGATTCAACACAAAATGAAGAATGTGATAATGCAAATGATGAACAAATTAATGATCAAGGTGAAACTGATGAGGGTCATGATGAGGCAGAGTACATGAACAAAAATGATGAATATGAGGATGAGCCAGCAGCTAGTGAGCAAGAGGTAGAGGACATGGAAGCTGATGGAGGGAATAATGATGAAAAACAAAGCAGTGAGAATGGCCATGATGAAAATAATGCTAATAGTCAAGAAGAGGAAATCGGGAGGCACAAACAGAATTTGATGAATGAGACAGTGATAAAGAAAATGTCACTGATAGGACAGTCAATGAGGAAAAGGACATCAAAAGAGATCATCATGATAGTCATGACAGTTGTCATGACTGTCATTGTTAGGGTCCCGTGATTTGGCCGATTGGCTAGCCAAATGACGATGTAACATCAAACCAAGCTTTGGAGCCCAAGGACCTAGCCTTCCTGGACTCAGAGAGGGCTCTCTCTATTATATGCAAAAGATGTCGGTGTGTTTACTTGCGGTGTTTTTGATATTAGGCTAGTTATGAAGTATGTTTTTAGTTTTTTTGGTTTTTTAAGTTTGTGAGGAATGAAACTGATCAAATACATAAACTGGATAACAAGATGTAGATAAATTGGGCTATGGGGTCAAACAGGTCAAGGAAGCTATGAAGTGATAATGTAAAGCTGCTGTAGGGCCGATTTGATTCACAGTAGAAGGGATCTCTGGGCAAAATGGATTAAATGGACAATAAGATGGTGAAAGACAAGGGATTTCAAGTGCAAACTAGTTAATAGCAGACATAAACATGTAATAGCAAGCCATTGATCATGCTAGGAATAACTATAAGCTAATCAATACATAGAAATCAAACATTCCAGCCATACATAGAGGTATAAGACTCTCTAACTTCGGGAAAAGGCTATCAGACTTTGGGGAAAATACATGAGACAAACTAACAACTCATAAACTATGCCGGAACGCCTAAACATAGTCTCTAAGTCATTGGGCACTTGGACAAATAAGTTTTCATAGTTTTAGGCAAAGGGCTAGATCGGGACCAGGCCTCCTTGGTTCAACAAAATGATCAACAAATCAGTCAAAGAGAAAGTTTTATGGACAGAACTATGGGCAGCTGATAGGTAGGTAGGGCAAACCATACATCCTACTCAACATACATGGAACCGATGAATAAAACATAGCAACAATACCTTAGGTTACTAAAGAGAAGCTAAGAATTCTTTAGCATAACTAAGGGAGAAGAAAACATCAAGCTATGAAGATTCAGGGATTTTGAGGTGCCTCCATGGGCATGTCTCAAAATCAATCTTTACTGATCTATAGCAGCAAGAAATATGAATTATGAGTGAAAACTAGAAGACAAAACATATTAAGAAGCACTATACCATTCTACCATGTCAAGGAATCCATCAACAAGCCTTCAACATTCCTCAAAAGCATCCAAGAGGCAGTCCAAAAATCATAACTCAAGTGTATTCTTCAAAGCTTATATGACCAATGCATTAATTCTTCTCTCAAGTTCAGCCTCTGATTTACAATGAGAACCATGGGATAAATAGGCTTGAGGGAGGAAAACCTCATGGAGCAACTAGCTATCCCATTGGCCAAGTCAAAATATCTAAACTTGTCCTTGAGGCTTTGCAAAGCCCAAGGCACAAAATATCCCATAAAATATCTAAAAACTGCTAAAAACGGAAATTATATTGACTTTACATGATTTTCCCATGATAAAAATAGCCTAACGCACATTTGGGAAAAGCAGATTTTTGGAGTTCAAAAATTGCAAAAATACTTCATATTTATGCCTGAAAAAGGTCCCCTGACTTGCTGGATGCAAATGGAAGCCTTCCCGATGTCGAAATGAGGCTCATGATGGCTCTTTGGAAAGCTCTCTGTGTCTGCTTTCCAATGCAAGTGGAATCATCTCAATCTGATCTCTGAAAGTCCCTCAAAACTGTACCTGTGTGCAAAAACCCAGAAAATAGCAGACTGCTGATATGGCGGGCAGAATGTGCAAAATGAGCTTGTTTTTCGCCAATTTGAGGGGGCGAATGATCTTCAAATGCCCTGAAAATCTCTGGAGACCTGCTCATGGAATTATGGAACCTATTGGGATCATCCTCCTCCCTTGACAACTCATCAAACTGAAATGGCGCATTTATGAGTTTTTGGCGAAAAACCCCAAAAATGCCAAAAAACAAAAAGTTTCCGAAACAGGCCCAAAATTGGCATGCATGACCCTCAAGGGTCCATAGAAACATTCTCTGAAGCTGAAGCCAAAATATCAAGGGCTGATATGCTTTTTGCTTCTTTCCGTGCTAGGCGCCTCTCCTTCAATTTTTTCAATTTTTCTTGTGCTACCTTCAATTTTCGCCTGGCAAACTGATTTAGCTTCTGAAAGTGAAGAGTCCTTTTTCTCTGTAGCTCAAGATCCCTGTTTGCCTTCTCAAGCTTTGTCTCCAAATGCTGGTTAGCCCTCTCAAGCCATGCTTCCTTGTTTTCCTCAATTTCCCGCTCAAAGAGGGTAGTGAGAGGAAAAGCTTCGAATTGAGCTTGTTCTTCAGCTTTCTGTTTCTCCAAGGCTTTTCTAAGCCCGATGGTCCTAGGCCTCTTTCGCCTAGGCTGTTCCTCCTCCTCTTCATCATCAAATTCGCCAATAAGCTCTTCAATTCTTACTTGCGCCTTTTCTGCCTCCTTTTTGTACTTGATTGACCTTGCCTCATGAATGGCTGCATGATACTTCATTTGTTTGTTTTCAACCTCCAAGAAATGGTTGAAATTCCTTGCCCTTTGAAGATCTTCTTGTAACACCTCAATTTGCCCTTCTTTGTGAATGAGGAGGTTTTCAAGGATGCGGGCCTCATTATCACTGTCATCGCTTGGGATAGGGATGACAACTGATTTACCTCCATGCTTGGCACTTTCTCCAACTGCACTTTTGCCTTTGAAGGCCAATCTAGCACTTTTTCTCCTTGGCAAGCTAGAAGTTGTCTTTTTGGGCAATTTCCTCTTTTTAGGAACAGTTTTGGTCACTGTCAAGGAGGCAGCTTCAGCTTGCTGTCCTTCCTCAACATCTTGTCCAGCTTGTGGCTCAAAAGATGCTTCAATTGTTTGCTCAACCTGCTGCTCTTCAATCTCTGTCTGCTGCTGTTCCTCTTCCTGTACTTGCTGCTGTTCATCAACCTCTAGCTGCTGTCCACTGATTTCCAACTGCTGCTGTCCCTCAAAATCTGGCTGCTGTTGCTCATCATCCTCCTTTTCTCCCTGTGGCTCACTGCCCTCTCCTTCTCCTTGTTTACTTGGCTGCCCAGTGATCATCTTGAGTTTTTCAGGGGTAGGCCTACTAGATAAAGGCACTGGGCGATGGACAGGCTGAGTAGGAGGCACATGAACAGGAGGGACAGTGGCGAAATCGGCATGGCTAATGAATGAATCCCATGAAACCCCCTTCTTCTCCAGCTGGTGTAAGAAGATGATTTTGATCAAGGAATGGTGAAAGAGAGAAGGGATTTGCTGAAGTGGAGCTTTCTTTTGGACAGTAGCTGCCATTTTCTCTATGCTTTTGGACAAAAAGTATGGAAGGTTTAATTTCCTGCTTCTAGTAAAAGGCATCAACAAGCGAACATGATAGGCAAAAATTTGGCTAAACCTCCCTTCACAAGTGAAATATCTCATTATGGCCTTCATCAGTGGAGCATAACTGTCAAGAAGATAGGAGAAAGGGAAAATAGCAGTGATGGTTTCCCTATGTTCGGGCTTGATGAAAGGTTTATAATCCTCCAGATCAAGATGCGCTTGTTTAAACCACTTTTCACCATGATACGGGATCTTGGTAGCCTTGGATACATACCTTGGGGAGATTTTGAAGTCAAGACCTGCTAACTGGAAGTGTTTGTCCTTGAATCTCAATGCGCACAAATGTGTAAGTGGCGAGAAACTCTTGACTTCTTCTATCCTCTGACAGAAATCAAGACAGCCTACTTCATGGAAATTGAAAAGCACTGAGGGATGAGCATTGATTTCTTCTATGGAGATAGGTTCATATCTCTTATGTTGTCCGCCTTTGTGATCCCGTTTTGGAGGCATTCTGACTTGAAACAGGCTTTGGAAGAGGCCCACTGCCTTCAATGTATGAAAATGCTCTGCTGGATTGAACTTGGCCACTACAATGCTTGGATAGTTAATAATGGGAGTTTGAATAAAATGTACGAATGCTTCGAAGCCACCTCTCGCACTTATTAACAATACCCTTCAAACTGACACACTTCAAATATGTAACCTTCTTTAACAATGGTACCATGTATACCATGAGGTAACCGTTTGTAGATTCCTCTGTACGCTGTCAATCACCCTCTTGTGACTTTGTTAGAGTCAGCTTACACTTGTATTTGTGTCTTCAAAACCAAACTTCAAAATTAACACCCCGCTTCTTCGTATCATTCATCTTGAAAATACCTGCTTGTGCGTATTTCTCAGAGAGCATCTCACACAAGGAAAAGAAATGAGATCTTTTGGTTAGGCAGGTGACAGTCACAAAGGTGCTAAGGAAAACACCTTCCACTCATGAATTTTTTGAGAAGTCAATCACCATCTTTGTACATCTCGGCTTCAATGTAAACTTGATCACTCAATAAATGCCCAATCGCCAACAACTCTGCCTTTTTAGAAAATGACTCTGCACCTTTGGAAAGTTTTGAGAAATACAATACCACTTTGGTATCTCTGCCTCCAAAGTTTAGAAACCCATCCACGAACTATGCTCCTCAGTATACTGTTCACCTTGGGAAACTCTTTTGAACAAATTTACAGTGAGAGAATATAGTGAGTGAAAAGCAATCTGCTTAAAATAGTGTACTGTGAGAAGATGCCCCTGACTACTCTGCTTTTAAAGTCTTTGATGTCAACCTTAACACAAAAAACTCCCTGTTCAAGGAAACTTTCAAACATCCAACAATTCTGTCCTGTGCAAGAGTGTGTCCTCCTTTCACTGTATGTTCATCAAGCAAGTCACCATAAACAGGTCTAGACAACAAGAACACAGGGCTGAGGTAAAATGACAGAGCTTCTAGAAGACTAACAAGCTTTTTAGACAGGGATTACCAGAGTCTTCTCTTTCAAAACAATAAAAATGTCAAACCCCCTCACTGAGTATACTTCACTGTTTTAGTAGTGTGGAAATGTATGGATGATAGCGTGAAAGGTTCTTCATTATAATTAGGTCTGTATTTTTGCAACGAAAGTCCTTTTTTAATTTAAAACACAGTCCTTCACAAGACAACCTCTGCCCTTAGATTGTTTTGAAAATGAACAAACTGTTTCTCAACCATAAAACCCCGCATTGCAACTACCTCATCTCACTGTGTAGAAAAACTGCTTTTGTTTTTAGCAATAATGGCAAGGTCTGGGGTTTTCAAACATTTTGGTCACTTATCAACACCTTGCAATCGATGGGAGTTCATAAAAAATAATTAATCGATGGATGCTCGCTTGAAGATGCAAGAAACCCCGCTGGATAGCTTGGAAAAGTCGTGCTGCAACCTCTCGGGAGAAACCCACGCGCAAAAGGAACGTGTCGGGTCGGCCTCCGTCGTGTGGTCGGCGGCTGCTCTGTGCACGTCATACCACCTACAGTGCACGTCGCCGTGTTGAAAGCCTTTGTAAAATTATGCCTGTGCATCGCCGCGCCGCCACCGAGTGCAAATTTGTAATTTTCGCCGCTTTCTTGCTTGTTTGATGCCGGTGGATGCACTGGATTTTGACTCCTAGTTTTTTGAAAGTGAATTTCCCACTTCCTCACACCTTTAACCTTATATCATTTTCAAAAAAACATCCCAATGGTGATTTGAACATTGATTTTTAACTTTGTTTAGTGTTTAAACCTTGGGCTTGTAATTTGAATATATACACCCGATCCTTGATTTCTGCCCCCGGGCTTTGAACCTAAGCAGTTTCAACAAATTCCTCATCACTTCCGTCACTGCGTTATAAAATTGCCAATGAGATACCTGAAAATTGGTTTGTTGCTGATAGGACAGGATTCTGTAAACCTGTTTTGACAATCTTCGGTCCTTTGACTGCTTTCTCCAATCTTTAAACACAAAAGGTGCCAAGTTCACTGACCCAACTCGGATTTGCATATGGCTTCTCAATTTCAAAGGCGC
This sequence comes from Pinus albicaulis, assembly GCA_034641835.2. Taxonomy (NCBI): domain Eukaryota; kingdom Viridiplantae; phylum Streptophyta; class Pinopsida; order Pinales; family Pinaceae; genus Pinus; species Pinus albicaulis. The sequence continues at coordinate 579,854,015 of CM076583.1, forward strand.
CTCCTCTTTGTTTCAAACAACTTCCTGTTCGAAGGTACATTACTGATGATATATCTATCTTTTGAATGGTGGGAGAAATGCACTTGCCTCAAACTCAAAGACTGACCATTTATCAAACTGCCTCTTTGTCTATTCATAGCATTGTATATCTGTCATCATGCATTCTATGACTCAACCTTGGCCACTGTTTTACTTTCCCAGTGATAAATTGCTGCTTCCAGGTGATTCACAAGTTTTTCTCTGGACTGTAAATACACTTTTTAGGTTGCATCCTTTCACACTAGACTTCTCTGTTTACTCAGAAGGGATTTCCTTAGATTTCTGGGAAGGTGATCATGGAATGTCTTTAACTCTTTTTAAATCAACTGCTCCTTTGGCATTAATAGCATACAATATGTTCAATATTTTCTCCTTTCCACTAGATGTACTGTCTGACAGATAGATCTTTGAAATAGGAGTATCAATACCTTTACATTATCAGCACTATCATTCATCTGTGTAATGACCTTTCTTCCTTTTTGGCATCCTTCCACTGCTTTCTTGTATCAATCAGTTTCAGCAACCTGTAGTAGCTCTGGCCATCTACTCATGCATGGAGGAGGCTTTTCATTAGGTAAGGTATTTGAAGGTTTTTTAACAATTCTTTTCGAGACAGCCTTTCTCTGAAGGTGATGGTAAGTAAACCACTTGGAAAACATCAGTCTTAGCATCTTCACTTGCAAGCACCATTGTGTGTCAGCAGAAACCCTAGCCAGAGAAATACTTTTTCCCTGTACTGTCCTAAGGCTGATTGAGATATTTGGCTTGTTCATCTCATGATTGATTACTTTGACAAATAACCTTTGTGACTATGAAGGTCAGTGCTTTCTTGAAAAACCAAGACTTTTCTCCTGCCTGTGTAATGGCATTGGTTACCATCTGTTCTATTTGATCTTGTGGATAGACAGGGTACTTATGCTTTGGAATGTTTACTGATGACAGGCCTTCTAAATTTTCAACAATTCACCTGGTTTGCAAGCCTGAAATGAGCTCCTTTATCAGGCCAAAATCTCCTTTCCTTTGAGCTTTATCATATTTCCACTATATTCCTGTTATGGTCATCAACTATATTCATGAAACCTGAAGATATTGTTTCATTGTTTTAGTAAAGGCAAACCTGGACTTTTGCAACCTTCTGAGTCAACACTGGCCTGCGCCCTCTCCTTATGTATGAAGGAGGCGCCCTAACCCTCTGCTTGTAAATGAAGGAGGTTCTGGGCCTTGACAATTTACCATTTTGCTGAGACAGTGGCGACCCTTTCTTACTGTGATTTTCATGCTGGAAAGAGCTGTAAGGTCCCGATGAGTGACTTTTGTTTTGCAGCTTCATCTCAGGCTCACAATACATTTAGAAGCAGCTGTTCCTCTAACTGTAAACTCAAACATTTACTCCATGAGATGAAATATATTTCCTGTCTTTGTAGAACCATAGAACACAGTGAAAAACCTACTAGTCAGCTTGAGAATGGGCTTCATGCAGTGCTGAGACCTAGGGAATATGAGTGGCGTGACTTAAGGCTGTTTGTCAACTTCATTTGCAAATTAAGGGATCAGTCATGGTAGGTCTGCTGCAGATGAGGGCCTTTTTGGATTTTTGATGATTGCCAAAGGTGAAATGTCCTAAACGCCACTTCCTAACATAGGGGAGACCTTTGAAACAGATGTGGATTTGCCTTTTAAAGCTGATGGGCAGACTAATAAGGCTGAGGTTAGATAGGATTGTGATATGAGGTTTTTGATTTCGACATGGGCGAACTGAAAAGGTAGAAAGGTGAAAAAAGTTTTAGGAGGGTTTTCTGGATGACATATTGACATAAGGAAATCAGTTTCTAGAAAACTCAGCTGTAGATATAGTCATCACTAACATGTAAAAAAAAAAAAAATACTGATGGCTAACAGTGGCTCCATTTGGGGAGGGCAGCTCCTCGTCAGGAGGTGTCCAGAATTCAGATCTTTGGCTTATGAAGACCAATGCCTTATCCATTGGCGCAAAATTTTACCCTTTTCTTGATGTTATTTCTGAAAAGTGACAGCATGGTTAATCATCAATGATACTTCTACCTACCCCACTATCTTTCCTAACATTTTTTCTTCTCTTTGGCGCATTTGAACTAGCAGCCTTTTGACAATGCATATTTTTCTTTTTGCAAAATGAAACTATCTATTTCTACTCTTATATCTGCTGGGAGTTCAGATTAAGCTGATGAACTCCTTTCATTTCTCTACCTAAAACTAGATCGACTGTCAAGATTAAGCAGTTTGACAGGATTTCATTCTCTAATCTACAACATGAAATTCAAAAATGATCAAATCAGGATTAAGCAGTCTGATTTGTCATGCATTTGCGGCATAAAAGACAAGCTGCACACAAATGTTATTCTGCAATAAAAGGAAATTAGACAAGCGGGCTTAAGATGTACAATATATTTTTCATTCCTCGCTTCTCTCTTTGGTTCTGTTTTAGGCATGTGGAACCAGAAACTCTCCCTAATCTAAGCTCTGTGATAAGTCAATCTTACACAATGTTGACTATCTTGACACTCACTAACTTATCAACAAATAAATTTAAACATGCTCAGCTATGATTAGGCTAGATAGTTGAACAAGACATTGAAGTACCAGCAGCGGCATTTAGACTTGCTCGCTTTCCGAAAGACTATTTTTTGGAACATGGGGCCTTTGTTCTATCTTCACTTGCCCTTTTTCTGCTTTTTACTATTTTTGACTTTCCTATCTTTTACTGTTTTTGATTTTTCTATTTTTTCAATATTTCAAACAATGGTATGTACAATGACTGAAAGTGTTTCAAACTCAAAAATGGAGTTCTTGACAAAAATAGTGTTTTAATGTCCTGCCATTCACAGGACCCCCAAAAATTTCATTCCCATCAGGTTCTTGTAAGAAGAAAGCATTGTTTCCACTAACTGAGCTGATGATGTAAGGCCCTTTCCATAAGTTTTCAAACTTGCCATGTTTACCTTTATCTTCTCTTCTAGAATCCCATTTTAAGACTTTATCTCCAATCTGAAAATCATTTTCCTTAGTTCTTCTGTCAAAAATTTGTTTTATTTTGTCTTGTGCTAACTGAGCCCTTTGGTAAACTTCTTCTCTGGTTTGTTCTAAATGGATAGTCTGATTTACTCTTCTTTGTACGTCATTTTCTTCTATTTGGACTTCTTGTAATAGTTTCATTACTAGAACTCCTAGAGAGGTTGGGAAAATGGCGTCAACACCATAGACTAGCTGGTAAGGGGACATACCTATGGACTTCTTGGTAGTTAATCTATCAGCCCATAAGGCGTGCACTAGTTTCCCATGCCATGCTTTTTGATTTTGTTCCAGAAGCTTTTTGATAATGTTGACAAGGCTTTTGTTAGAAGACTCGGCTAAACCATTACCTTGAGGGTAATAGGCTGTGGAATGCCCTAATGAAATATGATACTTGTGACAAAAGTCTATCATTTTCTTGGAAGAGAAGGCAGCGGCGTTATCTGTAATGATTTTCCTGGGACAGCCAAATCTGGATAGGATATTGGTTTCTAGGAACGTGATGATGACTGAATCGGTGGCGTTCCGGGATGGTATGGCTTCTATCCATTTGGTAAAGTAATCAGTGGCTGTGGCGGAGGAAGAGGGGTGAATTTCCCCAATGAAGTCTAGACCCCATTGTTGGAAGGGTCCTTCAACTATGATGGGATGTAAGGGCAAAGGTAGAAGCTTTTTCTTGCCATCAAAAATTTGACATTTATGGCCGGTCATGACCAGTTTGTGAGTATCAGGGAACAAGGTGGGCCAATAATAACCGGCTCTAAGGATTTTGTTTGCAGTATTTTTCCAGTAGAGATGACCTCCACATTCCCCCTCATGCATTTCCCGCATGATTCTCTCTGCATCAGGCTCAAGCAAACATTTAAGTAGCATACCAGTAGGATTCTTCCAATACAGAGAACTATCTATAATGCAAAACTTTAAAGATTTTTGTTTGAGGAACCTTGCTTTTGTTTTTGACAAAGACAGAGGAGCATTCATATAAGTTAATACATAGAGAATGTCTGCATACCAAGGTGAATCCAAAAATGTTTGATTTATAGGGGGAAGTGCACACTCTTCTTGTTCTTCTAAAGCATCGACAAAATTTATATCTAAAGCTTGGAGATTGTTTTCAGCCATTAATCTCGCGAGTCCTTGTCCTTTAACTAGTTTAGTAGGCCTGATTTCTAGGTCATACTCTAGGATGATAGCAATCCACTTTCCCCTTTTACCATCGGGATCTTGGTTGAGAATGTCCTTGACGACAGTATTAGGGACGAAGGCTATGACATGAGAATGTAAGATGTAGACTCGGAAATCTTTTAGTGCCTTTACCAATGCGAATGCCTATTTCTCCATGATGTTATATTTCAAGGGAGCATCTCTTAGGGATTTGCTAAAAAAGGCAATGGGTTGTTCTTGTCCCGCCGCATTCTTTTGCAACAAGACCGCAGCTATTGTATGTTCTGAGGCAAATGAGAAAATGTAAAAATCTTTAGTAAAGTCAGGGCTTATTAATACAGGTGTTTCAGTTAAGGCCCTTTTAATTAGTTCAAAAGATTTTTTGGCTTCTAAAGTCCATTTAACCCCGACCTCCTTTCTTAACATATTTGTGATCTCTTTTAGGAGCTCAACAAGATTTGGAATGAATCTTCTTAAGAAATTTATCTTGCCGATAAAGGACTGTAACTCCTTTATGTTTCTGGGATGACTTATCTGTAAAATACCTTCGATTCTCTGGGGGTCTATTTTAATTCCTTCTTCCGAAATAATGTGACCTAGGAGTTTTCCTTCTTCTAGACCGAAAAGTGTTTTCTTGGGGAAAAGTGTTTTCTTGGGGTTTAGGGACAAACCATACTTCCTGCATTTGTTGAAGACCTTTCTTAAGTGAGCTAGGTGTTCTTCGTCAGATTTAGAATATACTGTTATATCATCGAGATATATGACTATGAAAACACCTATGTCTTCTGAGAAGGCTATGTCCATGACTCTTTGAAATGTGGCGCCAGCATTCATTAGTCCGAAAGGCATTTTAACGTACATAAAAGTGCCCCAGGGGGTGGTGAAAGCTGTTTTATGCTGATCGGTAGGATAAACCAATACTTGGTTATAACCAGAAAAACCATCAAGCAATGAGATTCTTTTGGCGCCTACAACCTTTTGAAGTATGTGGTCCATTTTGGGCAGAGGGTAGTTATCTTTTAGACATGCCCTATTCAAGTTTCGGAAATCTATGCAAAGTCTGATTTCACCGGTCTTTTTTCTAACCGATACTAAATTTGAGACCCACTCAGAGTATCGGAGAGATACTATTATACCGGCATCATACATCTTTTTAATTTCCTTTTCAACCAATGGTAATAACACTGGGTTTATCCTTCTTAACTTCTGTTTAAAAGGTTTTTGATTTTCTTTGAGGGGAATTTTATGTTGGATGATGCTGGTATCATATGATTTTAAATCTTGGTACCCCCATGCAAACTCATCTTTAAATTCTTTGAATAGATTTATGTACCTTTGTTTTATGTCAGGTGGGAGGGTTTTGGATAGTTTAATGTTTTTAGGCTCTTCTGGATTTCCTATGTTGTATTCCTCTATGTCATCCTCTGTAGATTCCATTTTAGGCTTTTTGGCCACATCATTAAAGTCAAACAATTCTTCTAAAGGTGCGAGCCCTCTAGGTATGGTGTCATTTTCGCAGTGTAAGACTTCAAGTTCTCTTTGGTCAATGTCTTCTTCTATCTCCCCGTCACATGGATGGTCTACCAGGTTTAGATTGGTCCACAAAGGTGGGTTTAGCTCTTGGTCTTGACTTATGTTGGTTTTCCTCTCTTCATCTCCTGAGTCTGTTTTGGTTATCTCAAACTCATTTTTAGATTGGAGGAAATCATCAATTTGATCATCATCTTGGAATACTTGCCAATGGTCAAGATTATCTGGTATAGTAGGGCGGTGTTTCACTTGGATGTCATATTGCTCACTTATACATGGTATTTGGCTAGTGCTTGCAGCAAAGGCGAGATCATTTGCCAGACTGTTTTGAATCCTAGGGATATAGGTGAGTTCATATTTTTCAAAAGTTTTGAGGATATCCAAAGCTGCATTCCTATATTCTCTCAGTCTTGGGTTCTTGGCTGAATATTCACCTTTGATTTGCTTAATTACAAGCTCTGAGTCCCCTTGAGCTGTTATTCTATTGGCACCTAAGTCTCTAAGCATGTTTAGACCAATGAGAAGGGCTTCATATTCCGCAATGTTATTTGTACATTGGAATTCTAATCTGAAAGAATGACCTTCCTTAGTGTTGTGTATCCAGATGCCTGCCCCTGAACCTGTCTTGCCACAAGAACCATCAAAGCTTATACTCCAAAGAGTTTCCTTTTCATACATGATACTAAGTTGTTTCTCAGGTTCCTTGGGACTTTGGTCATCAATTTCTTCACTCAGTAATGGTTTGGACATGCCTTCATTTTCTTTTATTTGCTTGTGTATATCACCTTCATTGTATAAGATAAAAGAATCTAAATTGGAATGAATGGAATAGATGGGGGTTTTGTTTGGCTTATCTCTGTTGCTAACCATGTATTTCATGCGAGCCTCCCGGTATAGTCTCCTAGTTTGGTTGAAAACCGGAATAGTAGCGAATGACATATCCATTTGAAGGCTACCTTGTATTTTGGCAGACCAGGCTCTTGATAGTAGCATTCCATACTTGGGTGTGATGTCAGCCACTACCACATCCATGACTAAGTTTTTGGCTGGTAGTTGTGTTAGGGCAAAGTCTAGATTCTTTATCAGACCTACACATTTGACTTGGCTTGAGTCGAAAGAATACAGGTTTTTGTAAGGTTGGGTCACTTCCAGTCCTAGGTTTTCCATGACCGCTTTAGGCATGAGGTTATGGGAGGCACCGGAATCTAACATAGCATTATGTAATATTTTGTCCCGGATGTTCAAGCTTATGTAGAAAGGAGAAATAGATCCTTCTTGATATTCACCTTCTACTTTAGGGCCAAATAAAAGCTCAGGTTTGTCGTCAGTTAGATTCAAGGTATCAGCTTTGTTCTCTAGGTCAAATACTTTGAACATTTGAGATCTATACCTATCTATAGTTACTAGCTCTGTAAGGGGTATGGTAATTTTTATTTTGGAAATTTCCCCTTCGAAACTAAAAGGAGTGGGTAGCTTGGGCAGATTTGTTTCAGCTTTCTCAGACATAACCTTTTCTATGTTCTTAATTTGTTGACTTTGGCTCGGGACTTCTTTTGATATAGCCAACTTTGGGGTTTCTGCAGAGGTACTAGGAATATCTGAGCTAATACTTGTCTAAATGGCTTTACCTTTGTTTTGGTCAACCCTTTGGGCCTTAATTTTGCTATTATTCATGGTCTTATTTAGGGTTTTATCAGGGATTTTGATATGGTCAGGGTTATTCTTTTTGGGATGGTTTTGGTTTTTTCTACTTCTAAGATTATACTGTCGGTGAGCTTCTATAATGGCATTTTGAAAGTCTAAGGCAGGATCGTCGGGATCTTCATAGTTGGTCTTATCCTGATTAGGAGAACATAGCTCTTGTTCTTCTGCAGTGAGGTATACCTCGCTTTCATTATCAGATCCTACGAGATTTAGATGACCTTCATCCAGAGGTTCTGTCTCCCTATCATCTTCTCCCACATAGTTTTCATTGAATGGTGGCCTGATTTGTTGGTCATTATCCCTTGGTCTGTTTTGGGGCTGTTCCCTCCTAAAGTTTTGGTTTCGGTTTCTGATTGGAGGGTTTGGCTGGTTGTCCCTAACAGGAGCTTTTTCATTGATCTTTTCCCACATTTTAGCCATGGATTTGACTAAGTCATCTATTCTGGGATCTAGGGAAGGTGATGAAGTGGAGACTTCATCTCTATATGTGACCTTTCTTTCTGATCTAGTTCTGGCTCTTTTTTCAGCTAAGTTGGCATCTTCTTTTATAGCTATTTGTTGCATTTCCTCCAAGGTAGGGGGATCCTTATCTCTCAGATGATATGTCATGTCCGGATCAAAACCCTCAGGAAATTTTGCCAAAGCTAAACCAAGTGGAGGTTTGAAATGAGGTGGAAGGGAGTTATATACACTGTTGAACCTAGTACAGTAAGCTTGGACACTTTCCTCATTTTCCCGTTTTAGGCTGTTATATTCTGACAGGATTTGAATGGGGTTTCTTCGGATTTCCCACCTATTTCTGAAAATTTGATGTAGTTCTGGGATATCATGGATACTGTTTGGAGCTAAGCTTTTGAACCATGCTTTGGGTTCACCACCAAGACTTTGGGCAAATATTCTCATTCGGACAGTCTCGTCTTGTACCTCTAGGTATTCATAAGCATCAGTCATTCTACTTATATGCTGTTGAGGTGTGGTGGTGTCTTCTCCAGTAAAGTGTGGGATCTTGTCTTGATATTTTTTTGGGAGAGGAGCTAAAGGTGGTGGCAGTACCAAAGGTGCGTACCAGGCTGCCATGACTGGAGCTAATGCATGATGTACAAGATGAGGACTAGTAGGCTGAAATGAAGTGGTTTGAACAGTGGTGGTTTGACCAGGTGTAGCGGATGAACTTGGACTAGTGATCTGGTTTTGAGCAGATCTAGGATGATAGGAGCCAAATTGATAAAGAAGCTGGAAATCAGGAGGAGTGGCTGGTGAAGCTTCTCTAATAGGACTCTGTGGTGGGTTCAGGGTTTCAAGATCGTCGAAGTTTATCTTACTATATGATTTGCTTCGGGGAAGAGCTTGTGATGACTCTAGTTCGAAGGTGAATCTAGAAGGATATTGCGAGTTTTAGGTACAGATCTTGTTCTACGGATGGATCTATCGGTAGCTAGATGATCAGTTTCGGAAGCTTGCCACAGAATCTTCTCTGGGTCATCTACTATGATAGGGGGATTTGGGTCTGGATGGGATTTGGTATTGATTCTTCGTGAAGCCAGATTTTAGATCCAGAGTTTAGAGAGAATGATATTGGTGAATGTTCTGGATGAGTGGGTTTTCTAAGGTTTGACTAAGGTGAAGGATGGTCAAAAAGTAAAGGGATGGATTAGTGGAGTCGCCAGGTAGAAAATTAGTTGTTTTGTGAATAAAGCTATGGTCCACCACCAAGACTAATCTGAGAATGTTTTTTGGATTATCTGAGTTTTATGTGCAGCCTATGGTTTAAAGTATCCTAGGCTTGTTTCAACACTTTGCTAGGGTGATGAGAACAAAAAGAGTTTACTCTAAAAAATGAGTCTATGGACTGCTTGCTTGTTTATGGTACGTAAAGGACCAAAGAGTCTATAAGAGTTTGTTGGACTATTATGTACTCAGTGTCTTACCATCTCCCACTATTTTAGTGAGTGATGGGAAAGGTTTATCGGATAGTAGCCTAGAGTTTGGTGAAATAGTAAGGCTTACTAGAAGCTAGTGGAGTCGCCAGGTGGATTTTTAATTGTTTTGAGGTATATGTGTATGGTCCACCACCAGTACTTGACAAAAACCAATCTAAGGGAGTTTTTTGGGGTTTTTCTGAGTTTTATGTAGTTCTGAGGTTTGGAAGAGTTTCCTATAACTGACTCATCATTTTGCTAGGATGGTGAGACAACCAGATTCTACTCTTCTAAGTTTGACTGAGATTTTGAGAGTTCCTAAGGGGTACCTAGGATGTTTTGACTCAAGGTCCCACCGTGATCGCCATTATGTTAGAGAGCGGTGGGATAAGTCAGCAAGCTAATATTCTCAAAAAGTCTTTAAAGATGAGGGAAACTAAGTTTTTTAATCACTCAGAGTCCCACCGTGATCGCCATTATGTTAGAGAGCGGTGGGATAAGTCAGCAAGCTAATATTCTCAAAAAGTCTTTAAAGATGAGGGAAACTAAGTTTTTTAATCACTCAGAGTCCCACCGTGATCGCCATTATGTTAGTGTCCCGTGATTTGGCCGATTGGCTAGCCAAATGACGATGTAACATCAAACCAAGCTTTGGAGCCCAAGGACCTAGCCTTCCTGGACTCAGAGAGGGCTCTCTCTATATGTGTAGAAGATGTCGGTATGTTTACTTGCGATGTTATGATATTAGGCTAGTTATGAAGTGTGTTTTTGGTTTTTTAGTTTTTAAGTTTGTGAGGGATGAAACTGATCAAATACATAAACTGGATGACAAGATGTAGATAAATTGGGCTATGGGGTCAAATAGATCAAGGAAGCTATGAAGTGATGATGTAAAGCTGCTGTAGGGCCGATTTGATTCACAGTAGAAGGGATCTCTGGGCAAAATGGATTAAATGAACAATAAGTTGGTGAAAGACAAGGGATTTCAAATGAAAACTAGTTAATAGCAGACATAAACATGTAATAGCAAGCCATTGATCATGCTAGGAATAACTATAAGCTAATCAATACATAGAAATCAAACATTCCAGCCATACATAGAGGTATAAGACTCTCTAACTTCGGGAAAAGGCTGTCAGACTTTGGGGAAAACATATGAGACAAACTAACAACTCATAAACTATGCTGGAACGCCTAAAAATAGTCTCTAAGTCATTGGGCACTTGGACAAATAAGTTTTCATAGTTTTAGGCAAAGGGCTAGATCGGGACTAGGCCTCCTTGGTTCAACAAAATGAGCAACAAATCAGTCAAAGAGAAAGTTTTATGGACATAACTATGGGCAGCTGATAGGTAGGTAGGGCAAACCATACATCCTACTCAACATACATGGAACTGATGAATAAAACTTAGCAACAATACCTTAGGTTACTAAAGAGAAGCTAAGAATTCTTTAGCATAACTAAGGGAGAAGAAAACATCAAGCTATGAAGATTCAGGGATTTTGAGGTGCCTCCATGGGCATATCTCAAAATCAATCTTTACTGATCTATAGCAGTAAGAAATATGAATTATGAGTGAAAACTAGAAGACAAAACACATTAAGAAGCACTATACCATTCTACCATGTCAAGGAATCCATCAACAAGCCTTCAACATTCCTCAAAAGCATCCAAGAGGCAATCCAAACATCATAACTCAAGTGTATTCTTCAAAGCTCATATGACCAATGCATTAATTCTTCTCTCAAGTTCAGCCTCCGATTTACAATGAGAACCATGGGATAAATAGGCTTGAGGGAGGAAAACCTCATGGAGCAACTAGCTATCCCATTGGCCAAGTCAAAATATCTAAACTTGTCCTTGAGGCTTTGCAAAGCCCAAGGCACAAAATATCCCATAAAATATCAAAAAAATTGCTAAAAATGGAAATTATATTGACTTTACATGATTTTCCCATGATAAAAATAGCTTAACGCACATTTGGGAAAAGCAGATTTTTGGAGTTCAAAAATTACAAAAATACTTCATATTTATGCCTGAAAAAGGTCCCCTGACTTGCTGGATGCAAATGGAAGCCTTCCCGATGTCGAAATGGGGCTCATGATGGCGTGTTGGAAAGCTCTCTGTGTCTGCTTTCCAATGCAAGTGGAATAATCTCAATCTGATCTCTGAAAGTCTCTCAAAACTGTACCTGTGTGCAAAAACCCAGAAAATAGCAGGCTGCTGATAGGGCGGGCAGAATGTGCAAAATGAGGCTGTTTTTTGCCAATTTGGAGGGGCGAATGATCTTCAAATGCCCTGAAAATCGCTGGAGATCTGCTCATGAAATTATGGAATCCATTGGTATCACCCTCCTCCCTTGACGACTCTTCAAACTGAAATGGCGCATTTATGAGTTTTTGGCGAAAACCCCAAAAAATGCCAAAAAACAAAAAGTTTTCGAAACAGGCCCAAAATTGGCATGGATGACCCTCAAGGGTCCATAGAGACATGTTCCGAAGCTGAAGCTAAAATATCGAGGGCTGATATGCTTTTTGCCTCTTTCCGTGCTAGGCACCCCTCCTTCAATTTCTTCAATTTTTCTTGTGCCACCTTCAATTTGCGCCTGGCGAATTGGTTTAGCTTCTGAAAGTGAAGAGTTCTCTTTCTCTGTAGCTCAAGATCCCTGTTTGCCTTCTCAAGCTTTGTCTCCAAATGCTGGTTAGCCCTCTCAAGCCAAGCTTCCTTGTTTTCCTCAATTTCCCGCTCAAGGAGGGTAGTGAGAGGAAAAGCTTCGAATTGAGCTTGTTCTTCAACTTTCTGTTTCTCCAAGGCTCTTCTAAGCCCGATGGTTCTAGGCCTCTTTTGCCTAGGCTGGTCCTCCTCCTCTTCATCATCAAATTCGCCAATAAGCTCTTCAATTCTTACTTGCGCCTTTTCTGCCTCCTTTTTGTACTTGATGGCCCTTGCCTCATGAATGGCTGCATGATACTTCATTTGTTTGTTTTCAACCTCCAAGAAATGGTTGAAATTCCTCGCCCTTTGAAGATATTCTTGTAACACCTCAATTTTCCCTTCTTTGTGAATGAGGAGGTTTTCAAGGATGCGTGCCTCATTATCACTGTCATCGCTTGGGATAGGGATGACAGCTGACTTACCTCCATGCTTGGCACTTCCTCCAACTGCACCTTTGCCTTTGAAGGCCAATCTAGCGCTCTTTCTCCTTGGCAAGCTAGAAGTTGTCTTTTTGGGCAATTTCCTCTTTTTAGGAACAGTTTTGGTCACTGTCAAGGAGGCAGCTTCAGCTTGCTGTCTTCCCTCAACATCCTGTCTAGCTTGTGGCTCAAAAGATGCTTCAATTGTTTGCTCAACCTGCTGCTCTTCCATCTCTGTCTGCTGATGTTCATCAACCTCTAGCTGCTGTCCCTCTTCCTGAATTTGCTGCTGTTCATCAACCTCTAGCTGCTGTCCACTGATTTCCAACTGCTGCTGTCCCTCAAAATCTGGCTGCTGCTGCTCATCATCCTCCTTTTCTCCCTGTGGCTCACTGCCCTCTCCTTCTCCCTGCTTACTTGGCTGCCCAGTGGTCATCTTGAGTTTTTTAGGGGTAGGCCTACTAGATAAAGGCACTGGGCGATGGACAGGCTGAGTAGGAGACACATGAACAGGAGGGACAGTGGCGAAATCAGCATGGCTAATGAATGAATCCCATGAAACTCCTTTCTTCTCCAGCTGGTGTAAGAAGATGATTTTGATCAAGGAATGGTGAAAGAGAGAAGGGATTTGCTGAGGTGGAGCTTTCTTTTGGACAGTAGCTGCCATTTTCTTTATGCTTTTGGACAAAAAGTATGGAAGGTTTAAATGCCTGCTCCTGGTAAAATGCATCAACAAGCGAACATGATAGGAAAATATTTAGCTAAACCTCCCTTCACAAGTGAAATATCTCATTATGGCCTTCATCAGTGGAGCATAACTGTCAAGAAGATAGGAGAAAGGGAAAATAGCAGTGATGGTTTCCCTATGTTCAGGTTTGATGAAAGGTTTATAATCCTCCAGATCAAGATGTGCTTGTTTAAACCACTTTTCACCATGATACGGGATCTTGGTAGCTTTGGATACATACCTTGGAGAGATTTTGAAGTCAAGACCTGCTAACTGGAAGTGTTTGTCCTTGAATCTCAAAGCGCACAAATGTGTAAGTGGCGAGAAACTCTTGACTTCTTCTATCCTCTGACAGAATTCAAGACAGCCTACTTCATGGAAATTGAAAAGAACTGATGGGTGAGCATTGATTTCTTCTATGGAGATAGGCTCATATCTCTTATGTTGTCCGCCTTTGTGATCTCGTTTTGGAGGCATTCTGACTTTGAAACAAGCTTTGGAAGAGGCAAACTGCCTTCACTATATGAACAATGCTCTGTTGGATTGAAACTGGCCACTACATTGTTTGGATAGTTTAGACAATGTGGTTTTGAATAAAATGTAATAATGCTTCCTTGAATAAGCCACCTCTGCACTTATTAACAACAGTCCTTCAAATCTGGATACACTTCAGCTATGTAACCTTCTTAACAATGTTACCATGTGTAAAATATGAGGTAACTGCTTTGTAGATTCCCTGTGCACAGTTTTGAACAATCACCCGTCTTGTGACTTTGTTAGAGGCCAGCTTACACTTGTATTTGTGTCTTCAAAACCAAACTTCAAAAATTAACACCCTGCTCTTCAGATCATTCATCTTGAAAAATACCTCTATTTAGCAGATTTCTGTAGAGACCACACAGTGGAAAAGAAAGGAGATCTTTTGGTTAGGTGAAAAATTAGCCCACAGTGTTAAGGAAAACACCTTCCACTCATGAATTTTGAGAAGTCAATCACCATCTTTGTACATCTGGCTTCAATGTAAACTTGATCATCAACAAGTGCCCAATCACTAACAACCCTGCCTTTTTAGAAAATGACTCTGCACCTTTGGAAATTTTTGAGAAATACAATACCACTTTGGTATCTCTGCCTTCAAAGTTTAGAAACCCATCCACGAACTATGCTCCTCAGTATACTGTTCACCTTGGGAAACTCTTTTTAACAAATTTACAGTGAGAGAATATAGTGAGTGAAAAGAAATCTGCTTAAAATAGTGTACTGTGAGAAGATGCCACTGACTACTCTGCTTGTAAAGTCTTTGATGTCAATCTTAACACAAAAAAATCCCTGTTCAAGGAAACTTTCAAACATCCAACAATTCTGTCTTGTGCAAGAGTGTGTCCTCCTTTCACTGTTTGTTCATCAAGCAAGTCACCATACACAGGTCTAGACAACAAGAACACAGGGCTGAGGTAAAATAACAGAGCTTCTAGAAGACTAACAAGCTTTTTAGACATGGATTACCAGAGTCTTCTCTTTCAAAACAATAAAAATGTCAAACCCCCTCACTGAGTATACTTCACTGTTTTAGTAGTGTGGAAATGTATGGATGATAGCGTGAAAGGTCCTTCATTAGAATTAGGTCTGTATTTCTGCAACGAAAGTCCTTTTTAATTTAAAACACAGTCCTTCACAAGACAACCTCTGCCCTTAGATTGATTTGAAAATGAACAAACTGTTTCTCAACCATAAAACCCCGTATTGCAATTACCTCATCTCACTGTGTAGAAAAACTGCTTTTTTTTTTAGCAATAATGGCAAGGTCTGGGGTTTTCAAACATTTTGGTCACTTATCAACACCTTGCAATCGATGGGAGTTCATAAAAATACCTCGAATTTGATGGATGCTCGCTTGAAAGGATGCAAGAAACCCTGGATAGCTTGGAAAAGTTGCGCGACAACCTCTGGAGAAAACCCGTCGCGCAAAAGGAACGTGTCGGGTCGGCCTGTCGTGTGGTCGGGCGGTAACCTACAGGCACGTCGCGCCCACCTACAGGCACGTCGCGCCGGTGTTGAAAGCCTTTGTAAAATGATGCCCAGGCATGTCGCACCAAATCCCAGGGACGTCGCGCCGCCTCTGAGTGCAAATTTGTGAATTTTCGCCCAGTTTTCTTGCTTGTTTGATGCTGTGGATGCACGGGATTTTGACTCTAGTTTTTTGAAAGTGAATTTCCCACTCTCACACTTCAAACTTATATCATTTTCAAACAAACATCCCAACGGTCATTTGAACATTAATTTTTAACTTTGTTTAGTGTTTAAACCTTGGGCTTGTAATTTGATATATACACCCGATCCTTGATTCTGCCCCCGGGCTTTGAACCTAAGCAACTTCAACAAATTCTTCATTACTTCCGTCACAACGTTATAAAATTGCCAATGAGATACCTAAAATAGGTTTGTTGCTGATAGAACAGGATTCTGTAGGCCTGTTTTGACAATCTTCGGTCCTTTGACTGCTTCCTCCAATCTTTAAACACAAAAGGTGCCAAGTTCACTGACCCAACTTGGATTTGCATATGGCTTCTCAATTTCAAAGGCGCCTCCTTTTTGTTTCAAACAACTTCCTGCTTGAAGGTACCTTACTGATGATATATCTATCTTTTGAATGGTGGGAGGAATGCACTTGCCTCAAACTCAAAGACTGACCATTTATCAAACTGCCTCTTTGTCTATTCATAGCATTGTATACCTGTCATCATGCATTCTATGACTCAACCTTGGCCATTGTTTTACTTTCCCATTGATAAATTGCTGCTTCCAGGTGATTCACAAGTTTTTCTCTGGACTGTAAATACACTTTTTAGGTTGCATCCTTTCACACTAGACTTCTCTGTTTACTTAGAAGGGATTTCCTTAGATTTCTGGGCAGTTGATCATGGAATGTCTTTAAATCTTTTTAAATCAACTGCTCCTTTGGCATTAATAGCATACAATATGTTCAATATTTTCTCCTTTCCACTAGATGTACTGTCTGACAGATAGTTCTTTGAAATAGGAGTATCAATACCTTTACATTATCAGCACTATCATTCATCTGTGTAATGACCTTTCTTCCTTTTTGGCATCCTTCCACTGCTTTCTTGTATCAATCATTTTCAGCAACCTGTAGTAGCTTTGGCCATCTACTCATGCATGGAGGATGCTTTTCATTAGGTAAGGTATTTGAAGGTTTTTTAACAATTCTTTTCGAGACAGCCTTTCTCTGAAGGTGATGGTAAGTAAACCACTTGGAAAACATCAGTCTTAGCATCTTCACTTGCAAGCATCATTGTGTGTTAGCAGAAAACCTAGCCAAAGTAATACTGTTTCCATGTACTGTCCTAAGGCTGATTGAGATATTTGGCTTGTTCATCTCATGATTGATTACTTTGACAAATAACCTTTGTAACTATGAAGGTCAGTGCTTTCTTGAAAAACCAAGACCTTTCTCCTGCCTGTGTAATGGCATTGGTTACCATTTGTTCTATTTGATCTTGTGGATAGACAGGGTACTTATGCTTTGGAATGTTTACTGATGACAGGCCTTCTAAAGTTTCAACAATTCACCTGGTTTGCAAGTCTGAAATGAGCTCCTTTATCAGGCCAAAATCTCCTTTCCTTTGAGCTTTATTATATTTCCACTATATTCCTGTTATGGTCATCAACTATATTCATGAAACCTGAAGATATTGTTTCATTGTTTTAGTAAAGGAAAACCTGGACTTTTGCAACCTTCTGAGTCAACACTGGCCTGCGCCCTCTGCTTATGTATGAAGGAGGCGCCCTAACCCTCTGCTTGTAAATGAAGGAGGTTCTGGGCCTTGACAATTTACCATTTTGCTGAGATAGTGGCGACCCTTTCTTACTGTGATTTTCATGCTCGAAAGAGCTGTAAGGTCCTGATGAGTGACTTTTGTTTTGCAGCTTCATCTCAGGCTCACAATACATTTAGAAGCAGCTGTTCCTCTAAGTGTAGATCAAGCAATTCTTCCTGAGATGAAGTTATATTTCCTGCCTTTGTAGAAACCATAGAACACTGTGAAAAACCTACTAGTCAGCTTGAGATTGGGCTTTATGCAGTGCTGAGACCTAAGGAATATGAGTGGCGCGACTTAAGGCTGTTTTTCAACTTCATTTGCAAATTAAGGGATCAGTCATGGTAGGTCTGCTGCAGATGGAGGCTTCTTGGCTTTTTGATGATTACCAAAGGTGAAATGTCCTAAAACGCCACTTCCTAACATAGGGGAGACTATTGAAACAGATGCGGATTTTCCTTTTAAGGCTGATGGGCAGACCAATAAGGCTGAAGCTAGATAGGATTGTGATATGAGGTTTTGATATTTGACATGGGCGAACTGGAAAGGTAGAAAGGTGAAAAAAAATTTAGGAGGGTTTTCTGGATGACTTATTGACATAAGGAAATCAGTTTCTAGAAAACTCAGCTGTAGATATAGTCATCACTAACATGTAAAAAAATACTGATGGCTAACACCGCCAATTCAAGGCTACGCATGACAAGATACCTTCTCACTTGTTTGCGAGTTCTACTTCAGTTGGACCAGAGGATCTTCCTCCTCCCATTCACATTCCTCCTCCCGCTGTCGCCAAGACAGAGCCTCTGACCATCATTTTTTACCTATCATCATCCTTGAGAGATGATTCGCCTAACCTCCTACCTGCGGACATTCTCAGCTCCACCTCAGTAGACCTTGGATCTACTAACGTTGCACATGTTATCCCTCCTCCACAGGATGACCAGTCAGCCATTACTACATTCTCGGGTGATCCTCCTTCCTCCAGTCTTCCCATCTTCCAGTCCGATGAAGACATTATGGAAGCCATGACCAACCCTGACTTTCCATGGGATGATATGCACCATCGCGCATACTTCCTCCCACAGCAGTCCCATGACCAATATGCTGTGGAAACTAAAGACTTCATTCCCAAGGAAGTCGATTGGTTCAAAAATCCCATCCCTGCACCTGATGCTTTCGAAGAAGGAAACATGGCCAATATCTCTCCTACCATTAAAATTGACATTTCGGTCAAACCGGGAATCGAAGAATATATCACCTTGGGCACCCAATGCACCCCGGAAGAAATTGAGGCTTACACTAAGATTTTCAAAGAATTCCGCGATATTTTTGCCTGGTCCTACTCCGAAATGCCCGGACTCGATCCCACCATCGTCGAACATCATATCGACACATGGCCCGATGCCAACCCAGTCCGTCAAAAATTGAGACCCATTAATCCTTCCAGACGTGATGCTATCAAAGCCGAAATCGACAAGCTCAAGCAGGCTGGTTTCATTTATCCCATTGAATACACCACTTGGGTGTCCAACCCAGTTCCCGTCCTCAAGAAACAAGGCACCATCTGTGTCTGCACGAACTTTCGCGACTTGAACAAAGCTTGTCCCAAAGACAACTTCCCCACACCATTTATTGACCAAATCATTGATGAGTGTGCGGGGCATGAGGTTCTATCCTTTATGGATGGTTTCTCCGGATACAACCAAATCGTTATTCGTCCTGCTGATCAACTTAAAACCGCGTTCATCAGTCCTTGGGGAACTTTCACTTACTAGGTCATGCCATTCGGCCTTAAAAACGTCGGCGCCACTTTTCAATGGGCCATGTCTTATTGTTTCCACGACTTAGCTCATATTATCCTTGCCTATTTAGATAACCTCACTGCGCATTCTAAGCATCGGGCATAGCACCTCCACGAACTGTGACCGTATTTCTCCGATGTCGCAAGTATAATATCCACCTTAACCCGTTGAAATGCGTCTTCTGCGTTCCCGCCGACCGTCTCCTAGGCTTCATAGTGTCTAAGGACAGTATCACTCTTGACCCTTTGAAAGTTCAAGCCATTCTTGAACTTCCCATTTCGCGTACCTTACGCCAGCTACAAAGTCTCCAAGGCAAAGCTAATTTTCTTTGTCGGTTCGTTCCTGACTATGCCACCACCGCACATGGATTCCTTAGACTCCTCCGATCTAACATCCCATTTGTATGGGATACCTATGCTCATGAGTCTTTCGATGCCCTCAAGCAGGCTCTCACATCCGCTCCCTTGATCCGCCCTCCCGACTTTGATAGGGACTTCATCCTGTACATCTCCGCTTCCACCTATTCGGTCGCTGGAGTTCTTATCCAGGAAGATGACAACGGTATCGAGCATGTGATCTACTACGTCAGTAAGAACCTCGTAGGGCCTCCTGTTTCCTACTCACATGAAGAAAAACTAGCACTCGCTGTCGTGTTCTCGGTCCAAAAACTTCGTCATTACATCCTCATGCGTTCCACCAAGGTCGTGACTAATTCCAACCCCATGGCTTTCCTATTGAGTCGCCGCATCCTCACTGGGAAGTACGCCCGTTGGGTCGTCATCCTTCAAGAATTCGACCTCGAATTTGTCACACCAAAAAGTAAGAAAGGTTTAGCCCTTGCCGAACTCATTTCTGAATTACCTACCGGAACACAAGATCCTCCAGTTAATGATGATTTCCCTGATGAGCACTTATTCGCCATTACTTCGGACGATCCTTGGTACGGCGATATCCTCACTTACTTGCGAACCCAAAAGTTCGCTCTTCACCTTGATCGTGACGCTCGACGACGTATCCGACACCAGGCTCCTCACTACCTTCTTATCGGTGACGACCTCTATCGTCGCGGTATAGATACTGTCCTTCGTCGTTGTCTCACGCACACTAAAGCTGAACAATTCCTCAATGCCTGCCATAGTGGCGCTTGCGGTGGCCACCTCTCTGGTCTTGCTACTGCCCAAAAAGTCATGCGCGCTGGGTATTTCTGGCCTTCCCTCTTCAGTGATTGCATTGAAGCAGTCAAACACTGTTCCAATTGCCAACATTTCGCCCCTAAGGCACGAGCTCCCCCAGCTCCCCTCCATCCGGTCGTCTCAACTGGTCCCTTTTGTAAATGGGCCATCGACTTTATGGAGTGTCGCCCGCCATCCGCTGGTAACCATAAATATATCATCGTGGTGGTCGACTATTTCACAAAATGGGCCGAGGCTATGCCAACATTTAACAACACCGCAGCTACCGCAGCCCTCTTTTTCTTTAACCACGTTATCGCTCGATTCGGGGTTCCGAAACAACTGGTCTCTGACCACGGCCAACATTTTGAAGATGAGATATGGCGTGAGCTATCCTCACTATTGGGTTTTGAGCACCAATATTCCTCCTCCTATTACCCCCAAGGTAATGGCCAAGTTGAAGCAGTCAACAAAATCCTCAAGACTATGCTTCAACGAATGGTGAATAAGCACAAAACCAACTGGCATCTTATGCTCTTCCCTGCTTTGTGGGCCTATCGAACTTCTGTTAAAACCACCAACGGGTTTACTCCTTTCCACCTAGTTTTTGGAGAGGAGGCAGTCTTATCGATCGAGTGTGAAATCCCTTCCCTTCATCTGGCCGTTGAACTTCTCCCTGATACCCAACCTCTATAACAACGACTTATCATAATTGAGCGCGCCTCTGAAGACCATCGTGTTGCATTGCAAACCCTTGAAGTGGCTAAGAAACGCACCAAAGCTCAGTATGACCGAAAAGTCCACCCTCGTACTTTTCACGAAGGCGACCTTGTTCTAGTATATGACCAGGCCCATGATGTTCTTGGTCATGGGAAGTTCAACTCATTATGGCTAGGCCCTTACATCATCAGTAAGGATCTCGGTAAGGGGGCATACCTCTTAGAGGACTTCGAAGGAAACCCCCTTCCTAATCCTCGCAATGCACTCTATCTTAAGAAATATTACCCTTAGCATTTCCCTTCTGAAATGCATGTTTTATTTTCTTTTAGATAGCCAACATATTTTTTCGCTTTCGTACTTTGATACTACACCAGGACATACTCTGTCCAGAAGGGTCACTTCACCTTTCCCCAAAATCAAATTTCCTCACTCTCAACACTTGTACTTGGGGCACCACTTTGCCTCCATACTTGTCGTTGTTCGTGTCGATTTTCGTCATGAGCTACCATCTTGTACTCATGTTTTCATGGTCCCCCATGGGACCTTTACTGTGTGGCAGCACCATCGAGTCGCCTTTGTTTAGAGCATCCAATTTGAGTCATCATTGCCTTCATGGAGTCTATCCCGAGTCCCTTTGTACCCCGCTATAGTCCTCCCTCCTTCATTGCTTGGTCTCTCTCTTGTGTCGCACATTGTGAACTTCAGTCCCACTGTCCCCTATCCCTTATGATACTGTGTCAGTCACTACCATGTCATTCATGCCCTTTATGCTATAGCAAGGGAAGTCGTCCATTCTCTACTCAGTCCCCTTCATTCCATCATCATCATTAGTATTAGTCTGTCCGTCGCGCTACTATTTTCTCTCGTGCCTTAGTTGAGGATCTCTCATTACCTCACCTATGGCGGACCTCCTTCTTTCGACATCAACTCCTTCATTCCAGAAGACAGGTCTAGAGGGCAGTGTACCTTGATTCCAGCTTCCACTCTTGTTCGGTGCCTTGGATCAGGCAAAGGGATCTCTCATTTCCCTTTGACTTTATTGTTTCTCCACTCCAGCTCCTTTCAGCATGATCGAGATCCGTATGATTGATGGCCCAGTGATGCAGCAGCAGCTATTGGTGATGCCTGGGTGTGTGTGAGATGTCTCAGCCCTCATTAGGGGGTGGCCCTACAGGTAACCCCCCACATACCCGGATGACCTCTTCCTTGCAACCTTTGGTGAAGCTCCATATATTTGATGATGTCGACCTTAGCCACTTGCAGTGCCTCTTTGATTTGCATGTATCAGTCAAATTTTGTGAGCCCTTCCCTGCTTGTAGGGGGTATTTGGGTTGTATTTGTATCTCATGTACTTAGATATTATTGTATAAGTCCTGGCTGTTATCCCAGGCACAACATGTATATGGGATCCCTCATTGTATTTCTATCTGGCTCATGTTTATGCCGGCTGTACTTTATGGTTCGGTCCCTTGTTTACTGGACACACTATTCTTTTGTACTTTGTCTCGGCAGGCATAGGTATGCCTCCCCCGCCGCCTTTAGCATAGGTACCCTCTCATAAAAAGAGACTTGTTGCACCTGCAAGTCTCATCTCCTCAGGGTCTAGTTCTTCAGCACATTAGTCTCCCTTACATTTCTCTCTCTGACTTCCCTTTTGATGTCTGGTGATTGAGTTCTTACAACGTACTTCGGTCATACGATTTGCTCCTAACACTCGCACGCCGGGGGGCAATCTGTTACACCATTTTTTGGTCATCTAACCTACTATCATTAGATGGACCCAAGTACACCATGTAAGACCAATTTTACCCTAAGTAAAATTGCCTTCACTATGTAAAATAACTTAATAAAACACATTTATTAGGTTGTTTATGGTCTAAACAGGAAACCCCAAAAGGAAATATTAAAAAAACCTATATTTGTTTGATTTTCCTCAAGGAATAATCAATTAAACAATAATTTAATTATTATTCCTAGTCATGTTTAACCCAAAACAAAGAAATTAATTAGATAAATCTTTATTTGTCTTATTATTTTCTAGGAATAATTATTTAAATCTTATTTAAATAATATTCCTTGTTAAATATGACTAAATCACCCATAAGTAATTAAATAAATCATTATTTATTTGATTATCTTTCAACCACTTCCTTAAAATGATAAATAAATCATTTATTTATTTATTATTCACAAATAAAGGGATTTGACCCAAGTCAAATACTTTTTCCCTCTAACAAATATAATAAAATATTCCATAAAAGGTGGATCTAGATTTGGTTAATGCTATTTTAATCATGCACCAAGATCTAGAATGACCCAATATTTTGTTATAAATAGGAGGGTTTCTCCTACCATTCTTCACCTTTTGTTGCCTATTAGATCACTCTGGATCTATACTCTTGGTCCGACTTTGAGCCATTATCATTGTCATATTTTCCATTATTTGCTGTGTGAGCTCCCTTTGAGTTCTATCTTTGTCTGGGTTTTCTACACCAACAGGAGAGAGAAATGCTAGATCCGAAGTGCTGAGGACTTCCAAGAACCCATCCCATTGAGGAGAATTGGAAACACCTTCTTGTTTTCCTCCCAGGTGCCCTTAATACAAAAATTCTTTCAAAAAATATTGTTCTTGTCTTGTCTATTGGATGTATGGAGCAAAACCTTATTTTTACCGCTTAATGTCTCTCTATGCATAGATCTGGTTTTTTGTAGCACTTGTCTTGATCAACTAACTACAGATCTGAAGATATTGGCAGCCACATTTGATGTTAGGGCTATAAGTTATGCGTAGCTAAAGTGGTCTTTTTTCGTACACTTCGACAAAAGATTCATACCAATAAAAGAGATTCTTCTATCATGGACTAGGGAACCATTTTTTCCAACAATATCACCACTCAGATTCTGGAATATAGAAATAATCGTTCTATTTCGTCCAAAATATATTCCCCATTTTACATGAGTGCTTATATTATGGATGATGTATGTTTCACTTCATATTTTCCAACCATGGGTTGGAAATGGAATACCCAGGACCCTCTCCCCATTCATGTTTATCATAAAATTTTATGGGAGTCAAAATATGAAAACCATTTTTATAAAATTTTCCATGGATTTCTGATCCCTTTATTTCAAGTTGTGTACAATGAAAAATCCCAGGTTATCTAAGGAAGCTCAAGCTGACTTCTCCTCCATTGGAAAATGGTTCGGTGAAGAATTATTTACCTATGTTAGGGTCTTTGGAAGCCTGGCTCGGCCACATGTTTTATTTATTATATGTTATGGATAAGCTTCTCGCAAGAGAAATAGCTTATCAAACTGTTAGCAATGGATTAACTAAGCTCTTGAAGGAAGCCACGAAAGCTTCATGGCCCTCCTTTCCAATTCATTGTGGTGTCTATGCATTAGAGAACTATAAGCACACAAGATTAGAGGTCAATCAAACTGAATGTTTGAAATTGTTTACAATTTCAAACAGAAAATATGCCCCAAATCAAGTTGTCGATGATTTCACCACTCAAGTAAAAATCAGACCTTTTGTGCATGAAGAATATTATTTTAATGACTTGTTTGAGTTAGTCGACACTTATTCCGCAATTCAGAAGTTAGCAACATCCACGCCTCAATCCAAAAAAGTTTTCAAAGTTCAAGCAGTACATAAACAAAATATTGGAAGGGATTCCTTTAAAATTGCTAGAGGTATCCCAACCCATAACACAGAAAGAACAGGAAAAAGAGAAAACACCTAAGGATAATGAATTCCTTAGAAAAACTGAAGAGGATAAATTTGTTAAAATTCAAACCATGGATTTAGAGTTTCCAAGTAAATTGAATGATTTATGGAAGGATTTTAATAAAAAAACTCCAAGAATACCAAGAAGTGATGATCACTCGTCATCAACAAATAGTGAAAATGCCTCTAAGAAAAAGTCAGAACTCATTTACTATTGGGTCAACTTCCAAGTCAGTTATCACAATACAAGTGGAATTCATCCAGCCTTCCCTACTTCAAAAATTGTATTGAAAATTGAATAAATCCCTCCTCTGGACATATTTTATAGTCCTAAGCATAAAGTTGTTATGAGAAGACAAAGAAAAATAAGGAGAACAAAGCAGTCTCAACTCCTTGTTCCAGGAGATGTTCCAATGGAGGTAGTTTGGAAAGATTCACAAGCAGATCCTTCTCAGGATCTAACTCGTTTTTCCCAGTTCATAGGAGCCTATGCATATGCTACTATAGATAAGGCCACCAAAGTTCAACAGTTAATCAAAGAAAAGGATGAAATAATCCTACAACTAGAATGGGAACTACAGGCAGAGAAGAAGAATGTCAATCAGAAACTACAAGTACAGGTATCATAGCTCCAAGAGAGCATTGATCAACTTAATATGCAACACCAAACTAAAATTGGTGCTAAGGATACTCAAATTCATCAATTTTGATTCATTTTTGATCAATTGAAAGACAATCCGAAAATAGATGAATTCAAGAAAGAAGCACTGGAATTGAACACACTGTTAGCACAACAACAAGTTATTTTCTATTAAAAGTTGTCAAGTATCATTGAATTAAGTGAGAAATGTGATTCACTGATGAATTGAGTAGCAGACCAAAGAATTAGCTGCGATGAGATCGACAACAAAGTTTCACAGTATGTCACCTGGCAAGATACTATTGATGGTTGAAAGGCCAATCTTCCCAGGATTAAGGATTCCAAAAAGGAAATTGTATTTACTGATTGGGACATACAATTGAAACAAGCTTAAAGGGCCATATACAAAGCTAGAGATGTGGCTAATAATATTGTTGAAACAGTCATCCAGAACTCATCGCTGCTAATATTACTGATAGATTCCTTCCTGGTTCTCTTCCTATTGTTAAATATTTAATAAGGAAATGGCAGGAAATATCCAAGGTAAAAGAGGAAAGCATTAGAAAATCAGAAAATCTAGATTGGGAAAGTATTGGAATATTTGGTAAAGCCACATAGCCAATAACTCATGTTGCGATGTCTTACAGATACTTCTTCCTATGTGATGCTTCCACTTTCAGATGCGGTTTACACTGGACAACTGCGTATCAGGCCAAACCAACCTCCTGAGGTTAAGCCTATGCTCAACATACCTCAACTAAAGGAACAAATGGATGATGAGACAATAGGCCAATATTCAAGCAAGTCGCCCATTAAATCATGTTTTTGTTTTTATTTTCACTTAGTTTAAGGAGAGTTGTTTAAACCTCCTCATCTTTTATTGTAATTACTATTTTTAAACTCTTTATTTTATTATATAAACCCCTTCATGTCTTTTAAGAAGGGGTCCTAAAATTTTGAAAGGAATACTTTACAAAAGTCACACTTTTGTTCTCTTAAATTTTTCTTAATAGAAAATGTTGGACCAAATATTGGTTTTCAAAAGAGCAGAGTTAGTGTATACATGGTACTTTTATCTTTATGTTAATTTTCCGTTCCAAATGAGAAATGGTTAATTTTTCTTATGGTGTTTTGTTTTATGTATCCTTTTAAAAAAATCAAAAGTTAATTCACTTTTGAACATGTTTGATTTCCATCTTTTGGTACATATTCAATACATGCAGTAAACAGATGCAATATAGGATTATTCAATTGATTTAATTAACAATTATTTCTAATTGTTTTCATATACCTAAGTGTTTGTATAATCTTTATTTGCATTCGATGAAAGATCATATTTTAAATTGCACAGAAAGATAGTTCATCTTGGGATAGATATAGATAGGTATATTTATTTACTTCAATATTGTTATCACTCCCATCTATCAAGTTATAGTCAATTATAATATCATCCATCCACCCAATTATATTTCACTGGGAAATTGGTCCCATAAATCTAGTTGGAGCTACCATATCAAATGGATAAGGGATGGTTTTCAAGTCCCCGACCAAGTGTTTTTCCCTAATGTTGTTGCACCAATTTTCGAGGCCTCAACAGATCCCCAAGTCAAATTTATGAGGTGGCTCTCCAACAGAAATTTTCTTAGTCGTTTTCCTAAATGTAGAAAAAATAAATTCTGGTGAATTCCTAAAAAATAGGCTCTGATTATTCCTTTGTTTCTCCCAAACCATGACACCTATGTAAAAATGAGAGAGGCATTTTTTAATGGGAGCATTCCCTACAAACAAACAAAAAATTGTTTTCAAAAAGTGGTTTCTAGCTATTCAAAAACCACGCCCAAATTTATTGTCCTTTACAGGAAAAACAAAGTAAAAAATACATAGTTTTTTCATCATGTTAAAAATAGTAATTTTACGATGGATATCGGGTTTGATTTAACAAAATTGAATCTTGGTGCATGAATCCATATTGTAGGAGCTTTATCATGACTATAACCCCTTATCGTCACCTCAAAAATGTATCTTCTCCAATCGCTAACAGATTAATTGTCAACGCTGTGGAAAAATATTTTCAAGAGGACCACTGACGAATTAACTATCAACAATGTTACAAAAAAATTATTTAAGTTTTTTTTCTTCATCTAGAAAAAGGTCTACATTATTAGTCTGTGTTGGCTTGAATATTTGTTTGGCTTAGTTGTTGAAATAAACTTGAAGGTTGGAGCTCATTGAGCCCAATATTTATATTTTTTATCAAAATAACTAAGAACCCCGCATCAACAACCAAGAGCATATATAGGCACAAATAATATCAAAACCACAATTTTATCCACAATGCCTACCTTTAAATAAAATGAAAACTTTTTTCCATTTAATCTGTCGATGATTACGTTTTAAACCCATTGAACTAGTGCTCACAAATTATTTGTCAACGCACCTTATTTTTTTGTGAATTTTTTTAAACAATTGACCCAAGCCATTACCTTCAAACTAAATTGTGATAACACCCCCATAAAATCATATATCAATCCAAGATCATGGATCCTTAGTCCTTTGAGTGATGGAAAAAGGAGCAATGAAAGCACATATTATTTTTTTATGGGGCTTCTAAGAAAAATCCAAGTGTGGCAGGTGCGAGGGGGGTTCTTCTAGACCTTGAAGGAAAAGAAGAATCATATTTTGAATGGGTGCTGGGAAATGACGGCAACAATAAGTTATAGGCACTCTCTCTTTTCATGGGAGTCTGGATCATTAGATAAAGACAAATCAACTCAGTAATCATCATAGGTGACTCAACTATCTTAATTAATCAAATGGTAAGAAAGAAGGAATTCAACAACGTTGCATTATCTCATATCTCCAAACACATTAGGTTAATCCTCAAAAGAACAACACATGTTCAATTCCTTCATGTCCTGAGAAAACAATCTTGGCCAACAGCACATGTTCAAATTTCAGCCTAAAAGTGACTTCCTAAGGAAAAATAATAAAATAATAGTTAAAATAATAAAATCAGAGTTATGAATTTTTGAGGGAAAACAAAAACTACTTTTTTTAATTGTATTTTCGATTTATCTCCTTATTGGTTTACTCAAATTTCAAGTTTATATACTCATTAGATGTGGAATTAAATTCCAACGAGTACCCATTATGCATACTTTTGAGAGAACCCACATTGATAAAAATTGTAGATACATTAAAAATTGTGTTAAAACACATTTTTTTAATGTATCTACACTTTTTATCAAGGTGGGTCTTCTCAAAAGTATGCATGATGGGTACTTGTTGGATGTGGAATTTAATTCCGCATCTAATGATTGTCTAAACTTGAAATTTTAGTAAACCTATAAGGAGATAAGCCAAAAATACAATTAAAAAAAGTATTTTTTCTTCTTTTCCTCCAAATTATTTACATGTGCCTATTTTTAAATTTAAAGCATATTGATTGGTTTACATATTATGACATGAAAATTTCATGGGCACTTTTAGGCTGAAATTTCCTCTAATGTATTTCTTAATTTTTCTAAATGAATGGAGAAGGAAATTTCAACCTTGAGGAATGCAACACCATAGCATCAAAACATCTTAGAAAAATCACCTATAAATTCGAACATCTAGGATTGGAGGACCATTCCTTTTCAGTTTCAATATCACAAATGACCCGAAAAAAGTAGAAAATTAGGGCTTAATGTTCTGCGCGGATTGGAATAGACTTATGCTAGTTCGAATTTGTCTTGATTATATTATGTAATTCCTATTATTAGTAGGACAATATATCTGACAGTGTAGTAGAATATACCTTATAGCAAAGGAAAGAAAGATATATTTTATTGTTGACATTATAAACACAGTTGGATTGGACCTCTCATATCTCTATGTTCGTTCTCTTTCGGTTTTTTCTGAGAGCCCTTTTTTAAATTCAATATTAGCAACTGTTATTTTCAAACAAACAAAAAAATTGACTTGGTTGAAGTTTGATCTATTTGGAATCCTTTTGTAGTAGCATTCTAACTCTATTTCTAAAAAGTGTGAGGTAGGTGGACTGATTTTGTTTCAGTTGGAGTTGAATCTTTTTGTGCTAGTTTTACCTATGTACAAATTGAAACAGAGAGTGAACCACTAATTGTTTCCCAAATTATTATCTTGTTGTTTTATTTCAAGTGTGGACCTAGTGGTATTATACTTCTCCTTTGGAAAGCATAGAAATATACAACCAAATATTTAAGGATTTGTTAAATTCTTGTCAAAACCTCTTCACATGATCTAGCTCCTCTGAAAATATGTTCAAAAGTCATATTTTCATTAGTATATTTCTTAAAACTTGTAATAGAGACACAAGGTTTTGTGACAATACTTAGAGGATCATGATTTTTAATAAATTAGGTGATAATTAATCTCTTCAAGTATTGCAACTTCTATTTTTGCATGATTGGTATTTGTCGATGTGTAAATCCCAACATGAATAGGAAATATGTGCCAATTTTTTTTATCTTGTTTGTTAATCTTTTGTAATCCATATACTTGTAGTTTGATATGATATCTCCATAAGAACTAACTTGTTAGGTGCATAACTTGGAGAACATGAGGTGATTCTTAATAACCATAAATTCTAACATAGGAGAAGGTTTCATCGACATACCTATTGAGAAATCTAGGGCATCAATTATTAGGTGATTAGTAACTACTTGTGAGTATATTTTACTTCATTAGATTAGATTATTCTCTTTGATTAATTTATTAGTGTTCTTTTTCATCAAACAACTACTAATGCACAAACAAGAGACACTGCATGTAGGCTATGAGCCACGACTAAAACCTCTCACTCTTTGAGAGGAAAACTCGCACAAGTTCTTCTTATAAAGAATCTAATTGACGAATATCAAGACCAATACCCTTGATGTATTAGCCACTCCAAGACTAAGAATCAATTCCTCTTGACATTCATTCTTCTTCTTCTCTCCCCTTCCACTTCGACCTTTTGAGCATCACCGAGATCTTATCACTGGCTTCACACTGAGATCTTCTTTACTATGAGATCTTCTCGTTGTTAGAGTCCTTGCTTCATATGATCTCACCATGTCCTTCTTCAATGTGATACCATTAGTTCCTTGATCACTCCTGTCTGTAATGACATCAAACCTTGCTTACTGTGGTATCACTGAAATTTTGTTCTCTGCTATATTGTGTACTGTAACCCGAACAGTATTATTATTATTATTATTCTTATTCTTATATATATACATCATTGTATGAACTGTTGTATAGATGATATGACACTAATTTTTCTTCACCAGAATTACTACTGCAATATGTCCATCTGAACTAAGAGATAGATCTGAACCTTTTGTTGATAGTGGTTAGCTATAAACATAACCTCGATGTCCGTTCTTCATCCAAGCTTGTCTTTGTACTAGAGATCGGAACCCATCTTCTATTCTACCCATTTTAAAAACTCAGAGAGATGTTTGAAATTATCTATGGAAATGTGAAGACCCTATGCTCATATATATAGTAGTATTTCCATAAAATAACCCAACCTATAAAATCGAATAGGTGTAACTTCATAGGGTGAGACGACATGAGTTCTTTCATTCATTTTGAAGGCTAAATTGAATAGGAGGATTTTTATTATCTTTGGAGGGATTCTAGACACTTTAATAGACTCGTATACATTTTATACATGCTAAAGAAGAGCTCTTCATACATGACATTAATTCTTTTTATTTTAATGACAAATCCTAAGGCTCTCAATGGGAGCCATCTAAATAAAATCTCTTTCTCATGAAACCCATGGAGCAAGCTTTACAAAACTAGTTTTATTTTCTTCTTTACATCATTTACAAAATCACAATTACATGTCATTATGAAGACTGAACCTAGTTACACTTTTCAGCACTCCCTCTTAACTAGGGAGGTATTCATAATGGTACTTGGTCATTCTCAATTTGAATAATTTCTCATAAGAAGAATCATATTGGTAACCCAATTGTATAACATCATATCAACTAACAACTCTATCTCTCCACAAGATCGGAGCTCAATGCTGGCAAGACCAATGATTTATAAACACCCTAATCATTGTCTCTCCTGGAACATACCCCACTCGGGTTCTCAGGGTGTGTTCCACCAAGACTATTCTTATCTTGGATTCCCATTCCTAAAATAATACTGGTCCTCTACGACTAATCTTATCTTGGATTCCCTATCTCATCCTCAAAGAGAATCTACATGCTCACCCAATCCTCCACTTTGTCTTCCCAAGTGAAGACCAGAATTATGTGTCTATCTCTCCCTCTCAATTTTGGAGGACATATTCCAATAAACGAATGTACTCATTCCTACACAAGGAATGTACCTAAGCTCCCTCTTGGATTAGGACTTTCCAATTTTCTTCCAAGTAATAAACTTGTTTCCAGGATCCCTCTTAATTAGGGACCTACAACAACTCCTCAGGTGGAGATGATGGGACAACCAGGTGCTAGAATAACTCCTTCCTTCGATGTCATGAATTTATTTTTGTTATTTAGGAGTCTTCATGTTTGGGTCTTCTACATAGGGAACATACCATCCATCACTTTCATTCATGAGTCAGTCATGTCATCATTCCTTTCATCAGAAAGCGATCCATTAGTCTACATATCACCTTGATTCATGTCATTCTTCCTTCTTAATGCCATAATTTCTTCGAAAGGATCTTACATCCTTATACATGGTCATCTTGGAATACATTCATAGTTCTTCCCTTTTTGGCAATCCTACATAAGCCCATCCATATAATTGTTCAAAAACAACAAATGAACACTTAAATAAAAATTACCTTTGTGATGGTATTTCATCATGAAATATTCCTGTAGGTATCAACATCCTGCATACATGTCGAAATATCTCCCAAAGATATCCATTTTCAGGGGTCTCCATCCTTTTTAAGATTCCATATGAATCTTCATATCTTTCTTAGATATCTCCTAGTCAAATCTTCTTTGTCTTCTGGATGTTGATTGTGTTTACCATGGTTGCATATCTCATGATCTCTTGCATCCTTTATTTACATAATTCATTCTCAGGAGCTTCCAATCAGAGTTCCTAAATTGTATTCAACCACCTCATACTTCATATGAGGATATGTTATGTTGATTTAATATAGTGTGACCTATGCCTTCCTGCATCCTTTCAGAGGAGATCTTTTTCCCTTTGATCATGCTTATCAAGATAGAAGTAGTGATCCATTTTACCTGCAACCATACGACATGACATTATAATATTTAATACAAGCATACATATCTAATTTACCTTTAGGTCTTCTAGGATTCTTTTAGCAACTTCCTTGATTGAAAATATCTTCAACCCCTTGATTTGCTTCATCATACCACCATCCCATGAATTCCACAATTTGGATTTCCTAATGAAACACTTGCTTCCTTTCTAGATCGATGAACCCTCCGATGATTATTCCATCAAAGAATCTTGAGAATCTTGTATACCCCTATCTAGTAGATGTTTCCTTTTTGACTTGACGTATTATGAGCCTTGTCCTAGATGACATCTTCATTTCCTTAAGTTTCAAATGAGGTTTCCAAGAGCAATATCCTTCATATTTGATTGCCATGGATTTGTTCCATATGTCCTTCATGATTCCCTATGGTGAGGTCACGAGCTCTTGCTTCTAACACTTCTCCTCTTTCAACTTCCTCCAATTCTTCGGTGAAATGGACTTCTTCTCTATTTTCCTTTTTATTTCCCTTCTTGAACTTAGGAAAATATTTCCTGAAGTGCTCATAACATTAAATATTAGCTATGTTCTTCTTTCCTTTTGAAAAATGTCTAAATATGTTTTCCCTCAACTTTTCTTCTTCTATCTTGCATAGAAACCATAAGTTTTTGAATGAGATAACTTTACTATCCCCATGGAAATTTGTTACCTTGTTCATTAGTTGGTGCATTTAGAACAATGAGGATTATCTCTCCCAAATATTCCAATTGAGATCTTATGAAGATAACCCTTTATCATTTGATACCTTCAATTTGTGTTGATCAAATCTAAGTGATATGACCTTCTTTATCGTGTCTTCGGAGAATAGTTCTTACATCTTATCAGATATCTCTTTGATGTCTCCAATCATATTATATAGGGATGAGGGGACCTTTGATTGATTTCATAAGAATATTTTGAGCCCTTTGATCCCTTTCTATGTATTCAGATAATGCTTGACCTTCAGAGACTTCTCCACAGATATGATCAATGACTCCACTTTTTTCGAGGACTATGTCTATCCTCCTTTTTCCATGCAATGAAGTTCGATGACCAAACCAGCTTAAAGATCTCCTTGCAAAACGAAGTCATTTTTCTAGATTAGATTATAAAATAAAAGATACTTACTTGAGAAGTGAAGATGAAATCTTTAGCTTGATATCTTTAATGGTGGTTGATGAAGATGTATTAGTGATATTTTGAATGATATTCTTCCACATGAAATTCCTTCTTCAATAAAAGGATATTTCTCCTTTTATGATGACCATGCCTTTAGATCTATCTCCCTTCGTTGAGGATATTTTGATGCTTCCTCGGATGATATTTTTCAAGGATAAGGAGGGAATCCTTGCTGTAATGATAGGGAGCTTGATTTATAGATTTTGAAGATGATGATAATGCCTTCTAGCCTATAAGATACGTTGACTTATTTTATGGTGAATAAGTGCAAATAAAAAATGCTTCTAGATTTTTTACTTTTATCTAAGATAATGTGATATTTAGTTCTTGAAGTCCTTCTCTTGGATATCTATACTTTGGGATACCTTGAATTGTAGATCTCTTCGACTTGATGAGGGTTTTTGTGGTCTTTTAATGATGACTTAGAGGATCCAAAACTTTTGTTGATGTAGATTGATCCTTCTATCTAGGGTTTGATTATTTAATGTGTATCTTTGAAATTTCACTTTAATATCGTTCGACTTGCTTTGACACACTTTTTTAAATTCAATCCTTGAGTGTCTCTTTGATTGCATACCTTTTTCTTGACTTTGACACCTTAGCTCTAATAACATATTGATAAATCTAGGGCATCAATGATTAGGTGATTTATCTTGCTTAGTAACTTCTTGTGAGTATATTTAACTTCATTAGATTAGAATATTATTTTTGATTAAGTTATTAGTGTTATTTTTCATCAAAAAACTACTAATGCACAAACAAGAGACACAACATGTAGGCTATGAGACAGAGCCAAAACCTCTCATTTATTGAGAGGAAAAGCCACACAAATTCTTCTTATAGAACTTCCAGTTGATGAATACCAAGACCAAGACCCTTGAATTATTAGCCACTCCAAAACCAAGACACAAGTCCTCTTGATAGTCATTCTTCTTCTTGTCTCCTCTTCCACTTCAATCTTCTGAGCATCATCGAGATCTTATCACTATCTTCACACTAAGATCTTCTTTACTGTGAGATCGTCTTTTTGTCAAAGACCTTGCTTCATATGATGTCACCATGTCCTTCTTCCATGTGATACCACTAGTTCCTTGATCATTCATTTCTATAATGACATCAAACCTTTCTTACTATGGTATCACTGAAATTGTGTTCTCTGCTCTATTCTATATTGTAACTCGAACTGTATCATATATATACATCATTGTCCGAACTGCTCTCTAGCTGACATGACACTGAATTGTTCTTCACCAGACTTACTACCGCAATCTGTCTATTCAAACTCAAAGATAGATCTGAACCTCTTGTTGGCAGTGGTTAGCTATAAACAGCACCTCATTTTCCCTTCTCCATATGATTTTGTCTCTATACTAGAGATCTGAACCCATCTTCTGTTATACCCATCTGAAAAACTCAGAGAGATGTCTGAAATTCTCTGTGGAAATGCGAAGACCATACACTCATATACATAGTAGTATGTCCATAAAATAATTTGACCTATAAAATTGAATAGGTGTGACTTCATAGGGTGAGCCGACATGAGTTCTTTCCTCATTTTGGAGGTCGACTTGAAGACTAGGAGGACTGTGCTTTTCTTTAGAGGGATTCTAGACACTTTAATAGACTCATATACAATTGACACATGATCAAGAAGATATATTCATACATGAAATTAATTATTTTGAATTCAATGATAAGTCCTAGGGCTCTCAATGGTATACATCTAAATAAAATGTCTTTCTCATGAAACCCATGGAGCAAGCTTTACAAAAATAATTTTATTTTATTCTTTATATCATTTACAAAATCACAATTACAAGTCATTATGAAGACCAGGCCTAGTTACACTTTTCAACAATACCAATATCCAATATCATCAATTCCTTACATTGGCTCATCTATAAATCTAGGAGGTGGGTGGCCAAAAACTTTCTCATACAAAGGAATTATGACATTGTGACAAAATTCATAAAATTGGTTCTTATTATTTTCATCCCAAAGCTTAGAATGATAAACCTGAATAGGTCTATATATAGGTGTCCATTTCCAATTCATTAAAGGAAAATGGGAATAAAAACAAATGGTACCATGAGATATGTAGACTTATAAAAATCTGTGATATTCCCTAACTTTGTTCTCACAAATTTTTATGTATGTTTTATAAGGTTAGATGATAAAATATAAAAAGAAATTAAATATAATTCCTCCATCGAGTATTATGTGTATGATAGGTACCGATTCTTCCCTAAAATGAGAGGTATTCTTCTCTCCAACCAGCCTACATAGCATATTAACTATCTTGACTATGGGGAATTTATAGGACGAGGTGGTATATAAGTGAGAGATTTCTAAATTAAATTCATTTCATCCTAGCACCATTTTTTAATAAATCTACCCATTTCTAACTGATAAGGTGTGCATTATTTTTCTGTACATTTTTCAGTATATTCATTATCAAAATTTTGTTTGTGTTGATACCTAGTACATTGCTTGTGTCTTCTTTGGCTTGAAGGAGCCAACCACATTCTGTTGGTTCTCAATAATTGTGTGGGTTGGAAAGTTTGTATGTTTGATTTCCCAATATATCATTTGTGTGTAAGGAATAAAATCTAGTTTGTTAGCTACTTTGTGAAAATTATAGTCGTGATTGTCTTCATTTGAGGATATATATTCGCTATGTTTATCTAAAAATCCTCCTTCCTCCAAATATTGATAGATTTAGCCTAAGTATCTCTATTATGAAAAATCTTGTATGTTGTGTCTAAAAAAAGAAGAATTAGGATTTTTGGCTTACGAATCCTTAACCTACCATTGTGGCTATTACTGATTTTCATTCTTTCGTTTTCTAGGAGAAATGATTGAAATAAAATACACTTGAAAATAAAATTATTATGAACAGACTATTTTTTTTTTTCATGAAACATAATCAAATCAAAGTAGCGAGATATGGAAATTACCTTTGTGATGACTTTGACAAAAAAAAAATATATGAAATCAATTGTTATCAGTGTTCTTCATAGCACATAAAATTTTTAGAACAAGATAACTTCGAGAAATGATAGCATGAATGAAATACCCGAGGAAATTTGAAACAATTTATGAACACTAAATGACAAATAACAGAGACAAGTTGTACAAGGGTATCAACAATAGTTTATTAAATTCTTCATTGAATTGGTGAAATGACCTAAGTTTTTGATATAACGTGTTTTCCACATAAAAATCGATGAGTGGTATATATGGATTAACTAATAATCCTTTATTAAGACGTGATTATATGAATTAATAATTAAAGTAAGTAGATGGGTTTAATGGTTTTGGAGCATACCTGTACCAAGGGAATGATAATGTGGTACCAAGTATGGGGTATCGAGTATATAAACATTGAAAGTATGGGTTGGTAGCAATATGGGGGAAAGTTTTTTAAAATTAAAAACAAACAATTTTTTGACAACGCGTTTTATTATTCTTGTGCACTAATGATAATTAATTTATTTAATAAATTTTGATTAGTAATAAACTCAAATTATTAGCATGGTACCATAAACTGGATGATTTATTAATAGTGTGTTTCATAGAATGGCTTGTATTTGGTGTTATGTGGATGGTTTTCTGGATGACACGTGTCATATAGAAAAAAATGAATTTTATGGCTTACAAAATGGTATAAAATGAGTGACATGTGACATCACATCAAGTATGCCATGTGTCATGATGACATGTTAACAAAGATCCAACATGGAAATAGTGGGCCCCAAACCATGACATTGGTGTTTTTGGTATGCATTAGCTTCATAATAATTGTTAGGTTGAAGAATTAGTACCTTTTTGACATCTTTCTATTGTGGTTTTTAACTTATCTTTGTAGAAACCCTCATAATTTATTTGTTATTATATCTTCTTGCAATATTTTGCATTAATAAGGTAAAATGTCCAATATCTCTGTGGTTTTATATGTTTTTCTTTATAAAATTGAGTTAATTTGCAAAGGTTATGGAAACTAGAAAATTTCACAGCTCTAGTGACAATTTGTAGCTACATCCAAGGTTTGAATGGTTTCTAAAGTAAACAAGTCAACTCAAGCATATAGGTACGTGTAAAACAACTCAAGCATGGTTTTTCACCCATTTGGCGCAAGAAAAATATCATTAGATGACCAATATGGCTTGTTCAAACTATCGGTCAGCCATTGTGTGGCATATGGAACAGAGGCAAAATGCGTCAAAACTACTATTTGGTAGTATAACGACTTCAATCGAGTGAAATCACTCCAGGAAGCCAAGGATTAGCAAGAACAAGTGATTGTGTTTTTTAAATATTTTCATATGATAAGTTGAGTCATCAACGAATTGTAGGGATTAAAAATTCAATTTTAATAGGACACTTAACCATCCCTTATCTCTTTAGATGTGTAGAAATGTCTTTCTCAATTAGTTATTGTCAAAGAACACTATAAATAGGCTCGCTCACAAGCAAGGAATAGATATTTTCAATGAAAGAATAATATCTATTTACACATTATTTATAGTTTATATTAAATATTGCCTCTTGTTATCATTGAGCTTTTGATGAGAGAGTTGCACTAGTAGTAGTGAAGTTTTTGTGTGTTTTAATTTCGTGCATCACCTAGAGAGTCCCCTTTTGGCATGCGAGACTTGTAGTATAATATTATTTACCACACTCTATTTCTACTTCATTCTTTTGCAATTATATACTCTATTTATTTTTATAGTTATTATTATAGTTTCACTCACTATGTTTCTTATCTTATATGATTAGATCAACTGCTTGAATTATATTCAAAACACCAAAAATATTTTCATTTATAGCCTTCTATTTTACGTTCACTTCCAGATCTCTAATATCACATTCATTCTTTAGTTTCATAATCATATTTTAAGGTTTATGAGAAAATTATTTCATTATCAAAGTCACTTGCATAACGCATACTTGCATCATAGGTTTTAACTCATTTCAAATGAAAGAATTCTAAGCATTGATCACACGCCCTTTTAAGTTTTTCAATTCAAAGTTTCACATAAGTTCACTTCTTTCATATATATATATATATATATATATATATATATATATATATATAGATATATCAATTGTCTTCATGAAAAATCATTATTGATTTCATAGATAGTAGTTTTTCTTTCTTCATAATAGATTACTGCTTTCTAGCATAAATTGTCCTTACTTTCATCATATTAGAATTTAGATACTTTACTAAAATAGTGTCTTTTCTTTTACAAAGTAAATTTCATTGTTTTCTTAGCATAATTTCCTTTACCTTCATTAGATTACAGTTTATTTCTTTACTATAATAATTGTCTATGTCTTACTAGATCGGGTTTATTTGCTTTCTTAGACTAAAAATTAATTCTTTCATAGAATACATTTCAATTTCTTTCTTAGAGATAGTTATTGTGCTTTCCTAGAATAGGAATTTCATTATTTCATAAGAATAAAGTGTCTATGCTTTTCCCAAGAATAATTTCATTGAAGAATAGAATCATGTTTGCATGCATATTAAATTTCATGGCATTTTGGATGAGTATTTCATTTGATAATTCTCTGTTTTATTTCATCTTATATGCCTTCATAGAATAAGTTTCATGCACCTACATAGTTTAACACTTTATTCCTCGTTCATAACTAGAGCACTTCTATAATAAAAAATGTATTTCCTAACACATGTTGTGTAGTGTACTTCACAAGTCCACATACCTGGATTGAAATTTTGATGTAAAGTAATTTAAGGTACAATTAAATTACCCAACATTTTTGGCTCCATTGTTGGGGAAGGTACACATAGGAATTATCATTTAATTTAGAATGTATTTTACTTTATGTAACTTTAGATATGATGAATGGTAATATGAAAGGTAAGAACATGTTCATCACATTGTGAGGTTCCTTCGAACCACAATTGTTGAATTGCATCTCATTCTTATCTGCATTCTTTCTTATATGCATAAAAGTTAAAATAAATTCATTCTATATTCCATGTATAGAGAAAGAGACTCTAGAGGTATATTTGTTAAAGGAAAAACTTCAATTCCATAATCACTAACCACCCCAACTAGGCCACATGGTGTAGTAAGAGCCACATCACCATCCACATCACAAATTCAAACTTTTGTAGGTAGAATAAGGCTTCCTGAGGTACAAAGATCCAAGATTACAACCAGAGAAGAGCCAACATCTTCCACAAAAGAAGTAGTAAATGAACCTAAATCTTTAACATAGCACATGTATTTCTTTATTCGACAGGAAATCAACTTGTTGACAAGAACTAGAGGTACCTATAGAAGAAGAAGAAGAAAAAATTTTCCCTGGAGGACCATTAATACAAGAACTAGAAGAAGACAATATATTTAAAAAACCTCATTACCTCAGCTATTAGGAATCAATAGAAGAAGGTGAAGGAGAAGTATTTCCTTCTCCTAATGGGCATGAAACAATGTTAGGAGGAGGACAAGGAGAAATGCCACTACTTGGAAGTGATAAAGGAGGAAGGAGACCTCTTGGTGATGGAATAGGAGGTAGAGGAAGAGGTGATGATGGATAAGGTGATAATGAAGAAGATCCTTATGGATTTCCCCTTCAATATCTTGATAATAATTTTAGTTTGAAGAACATCTCTTCATCCGTAGTTCCTAACTTCCATGGTATGAGAACAAAAGACTCATAAAATTTTCTCTTTGAACTTGAAGTATTACATATATCTTATGATTACTTACTTGATGCTCAAAAGTTGAAATTGTTTCCAACCACATTGAAAAATGGAGCTCTTGAATTATTTATGGGTTTTGGTACTAACTTTTTAAGATCATGGGATGATATAAGAAGATTAATTTTAAAAAAATATAAGGACTATTGTATACAACATGATATTAAAGAGAAAATATTTAAAAGGTGTCGAAAATAATATGAGAGTCTTGAAGATCTTGTAGATATTTACATATAATGTTAAGAGGGGAAAAATTACACAATTTAGGATTTGATACACTAAAACACCTTTTACTTAGAAAAATTAGAGATGAGTGGATTGATATTCTTAATCTAATGGGTAAAGGAGATGTGTCCCAATTTTCATTTGAATAAATCTATGAATTGTGCAAACACATATCAAGAGGGAAAACAACGTATGGCAGGAGTCCTAAAAGAGTAAGTAAATTAGCATCAGGATCAATAAGTCGATCTGAACTTGGAAATGTTATAAACGCGGGCTAAAATTTCATGTAATAAAAGTTAATAAAGGAAAACATAACACCGCAATTAAGGGACACTTATTCCAAGCTTAATGTTGGGCAAGATATCCTAGTAGGCATCACTGGATGTGCTTATGGCTAAGGGGAAATTGGTAAAGGAAATGGGTAATGAATAAAAAAGGTAAAAAGATATTTTGGCACATTTATTTATGAAAATAAAGGAAATTAGGAGAAAAGGAAGGTGAAATTTCATAGGTTGAATGTGAGGATGAAATTGAATGAAAATAACAGAAAATTGAAGAAAGTAGAGGCATGAATGATAAAATGACCTCAAAGAATAAGTTGGTAGCCTTTCGTCCATTTTCATAATTACACTCAGAGAGGAGAAGAGCACCAAGGGGAGAAGGAGTTAAAGAAAGTAAAGGAAGGAAAACCAAGAAAAAGAAGGACAAGGTAAGGAAAGGAAAGCAAAGATCAAGCAAGGAGGAGCAGGATCAAGCAGCTTCAGTAGGAATACTTGCAGCTAAAAAATTGCATGTATTATTTCCAAGCTAGTTTTTACATGCATGGTATATGCATTTTGGTATTTGGTTTTTTTGATGTCGGTGGAAAGGTTTTTTCGGGTTTTGATAGTGGTTTTCAGCCTTTCCTTTCCTTTTTCTGGTTATCCATGGTGTGATGGGATTATTCTCATTTTTTAGGTTTGGAATTTTTGTATGGTTTTGGAATCTGGGGCAGAGGTGGTCTCAGGAACATTCCCAAAGGCCTAGGAATCCCTTAACTAGTTTTGGTGAGATACATGGTAAAGTGTAATATTCCTAATTAGTCCTAAGCTAATGGGAATATTCATTTTAGTTTTACTTTTATTTTTCAAGAATAAAAATGTAAAGGAGGTCCATAATACTCCTAAACAGTGAATAAATCAATGCCACATGTGAACAAGGTTAAATATTGGCTATGTAAGCAAGCACCCTTAGGTGTGAAAGGGCTTGGATATTTTGACTGGGTCAACCATGACCAAATCTACAGCGTTATCTTGGAGGATTGGCCATCAATGAGGAACAACGCAGTTTTAGTTGGAGATGGCTTGTGTGAAAGAAGTTATTTCATTGAAGGTGGTTTAGGGTTTACAAGCTCTTAACTTATAAAAGGAAGAGGATGGCAGCATGAAAAGTTTGTTGAATGATATTGGATTTCTAAAGTATTGTCTGTTTAGACATACAGCTTTCTTTGGTTGTTTAGCCTAGATTGCAAATGCTATTTAGCATTCGGTGTTCCTGATCGTGAATCCCACCTCTTCCCATTGAGTAGCTCTTGGGAGAGTCTTTTATTGCATAGTCCACTATCTAGCTTGAGGCCAAGCTTCTTCTTCCAACTACAACATAGATCCTGTTGAGGGTTTGGTTTTCTTTGAAAGCTGTAGCAAGTGGAGGCTAGATCTACTCAGATCTAGACCGTTCTAGTGCTCCTTTTCAGTGGGGAAGGCTTCTATCCCATTGGAAAGAGAGTATTGGATAATTGGAGCATCATTTTCATATCTTGGCATGTGGCCAACTATGTTCTAAACCCTACAATGCATTTTTACTTCCAGATCTGTGTTTTTCCTATAGGTGTTGGTGCAGGGTCTTTTGGCTTACCATCTAGAGAGTTGGTTTTCAAGTGTTGGGGATCTTCCCTTCACTTTGGAGACCCATTGGAGGGATCATTTTCTTGTTTCATATCAAATCAAATCCAATTCCAAATCTGAATATTTTTGCAGATCTGCAGCTTTAAAACTCAGATCTACTCATTGTACATGGCGTAATTCTAAAAACCCCAAGGGGATTCTGAAGAAGAGCCAATAGAGTGTATGGATATGTTATAGAACTGAATTTTCATGCATTTTTTTGCTCTATATCTTAAGTATAATCAACAGCTATTTGCAGCCAATAAAATAACGTTGTCAAGCTCTTTTCAGTCTTAATACATGGTTGCAGCACCTCTTTTTGAGGATTTTCTTCCATTGGAGACTTCTATTTTTTGTTATACATTTTATGGGCCTCACTATACATCTATTTTACTATTGTAAGTGTTAAAGAAGAGTCTCCATATTGGCCTCCTACTCTTACTTTGATGATCTGCATTATTTTTCCTACATATCTTTTATATATTGCTGCATTCCCTATTTGGGAATATTAAAATGGTATCAGAGCATCATCTTGGCACAGCCTATGCATTCTAAGAAGCCAATATGTCTTATGAAGAAGAAGAACCTCTTATTGACAGAGAGAAGAAGTATATCAAGAGAAGACAGAAGAAGAAATTTGATTACACCAATGACAATGAAGACAAGGGTAAGGCCCCTGTATCTGGAAGTGAAGAAGAAGAAAATGATTTCCCTAAGATCATTTTGAGAGCCATGCAAGATCTTGCTAGAGAGATCAAAAAGATGAGATTGGACAGAATCAAAGAATCCCCTAAAGGATTTCATCTTGGATAAATCTCTAGCATGTCTCCCCACTGGAATGATCAACTAGTGCATCAGCCACAAGTTTCCCAACGCTCTACCATGCCTACCTTTTTGGCTGTGGGAAATGAAGGGTTTCAAGAGCAAGAATCCCTTGAAGACTATTTTGAAGAATATGAGTCTCAAAATCAGAGATTCAAAGATCACTTTAGTTTTCAGGAGTTTTGTCACCTCAAGGACAAAAGAAGACCTGGGAATCATCATAGAGGTGGTGGATTCATTTAGAATCATGATCAACATCACTCTATGGGCAGATTATTTTTACCCAAATTTGATGGGTCATCCAAGTGTTCTGCCAAAGCATGGGTAGAAAAACTTGACATCTACTTTTGGCTGAACAAGGTTCCAGAGATGGAGGCTATCAAGATTGTAGTGCTGCACTTTGAAGGTGAAGCACATGATTGGTGGTTCCATGGCTTGTTTACATTGGGTCATTCCAATGTGACTACTTATTTAGAGTTCACTAGAAGGTTGGTGTAAAGATTTGATAGAAGAGATCTAGAGGCACCATTCATGAGCCTTGCAAAGTTGAAATAGTCAAGTAATACAGAGTCTCACATTTGTGAATTTTTAATATTATCTGTTATGGTTCCTGATTTGTCTGTAGCAAGAAGGGGGTACATGTTCATTGATGGCTTAGATGAACCTATTCATAGGTTGGTTAAGTCTACCAAGCCCACTACCCTGCATGATGTTATTGAAAGGGCTAGAGACCTTCAAGATTCCTTGCCAAAAGCAAAGGAAACTTTCCAGCATAAGCCCTCTTTTCCTTCAAAGGGAAAGGAAGAAAAAGTTGCTCCTTCCAAGGAGAGCTCATACAAGAAGCCTCTTGATGATGAAGTCTGGAAAGATCTAAGAAAAAGGAAGCTATGCTTCACTTGCCAAGAATCATGGGCACCTGTACATAGATGTGCTACTAGAAAAGCACATTACATAGAGGTCTTCTCACATGTTGAGGAGGAATAAGAAGATGAACCAAGAAGAGGTCACAGCGCTGACACTATAGGAGGAGAACCAACACCATCAGGAGATGGGGATGGATCATTTTCTCCTATTGGAGGGGCTCTTGCATCTTTGAGAGGATTACCTAAGTACTTGACCTTAAGAGTTCAAGGTTCCATCTTGAATCAAAGGGTCTTTGTTTTGATTGATAGTGGGGCAACCCACAATTTTATTGATGCCCATCTAGTGCAAAGGAGAGAAATACCCACTGATACTTTTGAGGGATTCTCTGTTTTGGTCCGAGGAGATAGAACAATGCAATGCATGCATTATGTCCCATCACTTTCAGTCACCATGGGAACTTATACTTTGGTTGATCACTTCTTTGTAGTTGACATACAGGACACCAATGTGATTTTGGGTGTTCAATGGTTGATTACATTGGGGAAAGTCACCGGAGGCTTTGCAAATGGAATGGGTGTACAAGAAGAGTGGTGAAACTCAAATTATAAAAGGCATTCATACATATCCCTCATATACCACTTCCACACAAAGAACAGAGATGGATTTTCGCAGTGGAAGCAAGGACCTTACAGTCCCATCTATCATGCTCATGAGATTGTTGCATGGGACACTCT
Source organism: Pinus albicaulis (assembly GCA_034641835.2). Taxonomy (NCBI): domain Eukaryota; kingdom Viridiplantae; phylum Streptophyta; class Pinopsida; order Pinales; family Pinaceae; genus Pinus; species Pinus albicaulis. The sequence continues at coordinate 579,898,915 of CM076583.1, forward strand.
TATCTAGTGGAAAACCACTTCGGAGGCCACCTAATCCAGTTTTTGTGGGAGATATATCACAACATGGTGCTCCAAATTCAGATCCAGGAGGGATGGGAGCATTGGAAGACAATCATGCAGCGCTGGGAGGCTTGGGTAGGCTCAAGGAGGAGGGATATTTTTTTCCCTTATCATCATCACCCACCCTCATTTCTAATTTTGTGTCGTGGGAGGAGAAGAATGGAAGGAATGGACTTCCAACATATACCCTTGGCATGGGAGATGTTAAGGAGGAGAGCAGAAACATGTCAGTGATTTCTGTTGATACATCATCAGCACTGTCATTGTTGGGGAGTTTAGATCCATACTAGAAATCCCAACTATTGGTGGATTATTCCAAGGATCTTCACACTTGTATGATACTTGATGACCAACTGCATGAAGAGGGCTATCTAGTCCATGAAGGATTCATCTATCATCATGGTAGTATATTCTTGTCTAGAGCCTCCAAGATCAAGGAGAAGTTGCTACAAAGGGCCTACAAAGAGTTCTGTTTCAGCCATACATGTTCCATGAAGATCTACAACATAATCATGAGTTGCTTTGAATGGGAAGGGTTTGGAGGAGAAATACATCAACATTTTCAAGAATGCATGAACCATGTGGAGTTGGGACATCAATACGACTCTATGAAAGATTTGTTTCAGCCATCTCTTCCTTATTTTGAGAGAGGAGATAGATCTATACACCACTCCATTTGCATGAGGAGGATTGTTGGTGAAGAACATGCTCATGTAAAAAATGTTTTATTTTCTGATTGTATGCATTATTTCACCATGTTTATGCAGACCATGACTCCAAGGAGGAGTATTTTATCTTGTAAACTTCACGGCCAACATTGGGCCACAAAAATTTCTAAACTTGGCCACTCCCTTGGTGGACAAAGGGAGATTTTTCATCATGATGGGTGCTTTCCTAAGGCACCAAATATATCTCACACTGTCAGCCATAGTGAGATAACATGGGCAACAAGTAAGTGGTGGGAAAACCACTTACCACATCTAGATCTGATGTAGGTGTTAGTCATCAATATTTTTCACTTATTGGTGATGACTAGTTGTAACAGCCAAGTTTTCTATCAGCTGATCTAAAAATTTGTCAAATTTTCCAGCTAGAAAACACACATAAAATTTTTTTGCCCTCCTACCTTTCAGTCCGCCCATGACGAGATGAAACCTCATTATCAAATCCTACCTAGCCTCAGCCATACTATTCTGCCCATCAGCTTTAAAGAAACAATCCAAATCTGTCCAAAAAGTCTCCCCTAAGTTAGGAAGTGGCACTTTAAGGCATTTCTCCCTTGGCAAACTATCCAAGAGCCAAATAACCTCCATCTGCTATAGACCAATCATAACAAACCTTCCCATTCTGAAAATAAAGTTGGTTACAGCCCTAGGTCGCGCCACTTATACACCCTCAAGTCTCAGCAATACATAGACCATAAATCAAACTGATTCTAGGTGTGTTTTTTTTTTTACAGTGTTTTAAATGGATCTTTCAAGGAAAAAGACATACCAGCATCTCAGAAGACAATTTTTGGCTCCACATGAGAAGAAAGTTGCTTCTCAATGTGATCTTGAGCCTCGGATGCAGCTACAATGCAAAGAGTTTTTCATCAAGCTCTTGCGACCACATTCAAAGCCTGAAAGGACAATAAAAGGAAAAATAGCACTGTCACAGGACTGATGATGCAACATGACTGAAAAACCTCCTTCATCTATAACCAGAGGGTTTTTGAAGACTGAAGAACCTCCTTCATCTACAAGCATAGGGTTGATGGACAAAGTTTGATTCTAAGAGCTGCACTGACTGTGAGACAAGTTTTGGTTACAGTAAGACAACAACTAAAGGCTTCTGCATAAAAATGATGATTAAAGATAGAGTTGATTGAGACAGAGGTTAAAAGAACATCAGGCATTTTGTCAAGAAAGGCCTCCTTCATTCAAAAGCAGAGGGCCAGGGCAGTGACTAATTTCAAGGTTTGACTGATCAAAAGATAAGTGGTAAGAGCAGTAGGAGACAGTTGAAACAGAGAAATGACATAAAAGACAAAGAAGGAAAGCAGGGGTACCACTATAATCCAAGAGTTAAACTTGTCTCTTATCAAGGTTTCTTTCAAAAAGGCAGTTTGGAGCCAACTTAAAAACAACTTTGCTGGTGATTAACGGGTAGGTCATGACACAGGCCAGTGATGGTAAATATTGGTCAAAGGGTACTCATTTTCCTGTTCATGAGAAAATGTTTTTCAAATTACTCATCATAGTAGAAAAATGAAAATTGAGTTTAGTTTTTCCCCAAAAAGACATTACAAATAAGTATACAGGGTCATAAAAGTGCAAGAAATATCATGACATGTGTTTCAGGAACTGGAACCCAATAAAAGCAATATATGCATGCCATTGTCAAGAAGGAAGGCATGTTCTTTATGAAAATGTGTCAAGGGTGATAATGAAGCCCGGGTGATTATGACTTATTTTCACCTCCAAATCAAAGAAAAACATCATTTAAAGGCACATCTATAATCCTCATATAGCTCAGAGCAAATTTTCCTCCTACAGTGCAGAATATCAAAGGGAAGACAGTTTTCTCTCTATTGAGAAAATAGTCAAGTTTTAAGAATTCTCAAAAAGGTTTGTGTCATTTCAAAAAGGGAGAACAGGCTTATAAAGAAGTGATCATTGCCTCTATGATTTTGCTTGTGCAAAAGAAATTTTAGTTCCGTTTTCAAAAAGATGAGATGTTTCATATTTTGGTTTAAAAACCAAAGGCTTTTTGAACATTTTCAAAACCATCATTAAATACACCAAGGGGTTTTGACCTTTTTCAATTACAAGAGTTAGAGACCGTTGCAAAGCTCATGTTGCAAATTTAAAACTCACCAAGTGCCCCTTAGCTATTCCCTAGACAGAGCAAGAAGTTTCGAGCCATTTGCAATGTGTTTTAAGGATTTTAAGCCCGCGCGGCGCGCCTGGAAAAGCACGCGGCACGTTTAGAGGCGAAAATACAAAGGCTCATAACCATGGCACGGCGCGCCTGTGCGCACGGTCAACCATCGCCCGAAGGCCGACCCGACACCATTTACACTGCACGGCACTCTCTCCCATGAACGTGTCGTGCACTCAAGGGCCCTCAAAAAAACATCTGTGGAGCTGCTTAATGATCAACAAAGGCTTGTGAAAAATCTTCAAGGTATGTTGGGGGCAAAAGGCTTGAAAAATATTGTTATAGTTAGTTGAAAATGAAGTGGTCATTTTTTATATCAAAGGCCTAAACGCTGCCCTAAGAATAATGCATCAACATAAACCTGCAAGTCAGAATATACAAAATAGTGAAGGCATGGTCAAAACATTGTGAAGATAACCCTAATATGGTAAAACAAAGTTAAATTCTGTCAGCTATATAGTGGAGAAAACAGTGCTTGGGAGGGTTGATGTTTTGGTTTAAATATCCGGGCTTGCAAAAGCTATGATTGCCTGGCACTGACATAGGGAAAATGTTGGTTTTTATTGATGTCAAAAGATTTAATAAACTGCCCTCCAAACAGTATTGAAAGGTGAAGGCACCGTTTGAAGGGAGAAACACAGGGCTTTAAAAGGTGAAACAGTGGGTCTATTTTCAAATCACAGTGATCATTGTATGAGCATTTTTTACCTTTCAAAAGTCTCCTCTGTGTTAAAAAGACAAAAACAGTGTTTGAACTTTCATTCCATAAAGCAGATTCAGTGAGTGAAGCTACCATTGCATTTGGAGGTATTGTCAAAACTTTGTGTGAGCAACAGTGAAGTATAAGGAGGGAAATGTTTTGGTTAAGAGGAGTTTTTGTTGTTTAAAACTCCTACAGGGTTGTTTGTGCTCACACTAAACACCAGGAGCTTGATGGCTCTCCCTATAACACATTGACCTTTGACTGTGTATATGCTTTTTGTTGACTGTGTGATGGTTATTGAATTTACCTGTTGATTGGCATACAAAGGAGAAGAGCAGTGTTTTGAATTGAGAAGATTTTTTGTTTTACCTTTATCTAAAAAAAAAGTTGTCCTGTTGCCCTCAAAACACCAAGAGCTGGGTGATCTTACCACAAACACTGAAAAAACACTTTGACTGTATGAGCCTTTGTTTGACTTTGTGCTCATCATTAAAATTGTTTGTTGAGTTTCATGCCAAGGGAAAAACAATGTTTTGGGAGGAACATAGACCTAATAGCAAAGAGGGCATCTCACACAGCATTTGACACCAATTTTACCTTGATCAAATAGTGATTGAGAGGTGAAACAGAGTTTTGTTTGAATAATACATTTCAAGAACTTTTGAGGCAGTCTGTTTTGCAGAGAGCATCTATGACAAGATGCCTCCCAGGCAGGATAGTAGGAGTGGATTGATGAAGAACACAGTGATGAAGAGCAGCGCCATGAAGAAAATCAAAACAATGATAGATGATGAGGGCAAGAAAATACAAACATGGATCATGAAGGGAATTCTCCAAAGCATGTGCTAGCTGCCTCTCCTAGGCAAGGGGCCATGACTTCTTCACCAAAGCTAGAATGCCAAGCAACAAAGAAGAAAACCAAGAAAGGCTCAAAACTGCCCAAAGAGGGTGCCCGGTGAGAAAAAAGGAAAAAGACACCTCTAGGCTTGGAATTTTGGCCCAAGCTTCTAGAAATGTTTCTAAAAATCCTTGAGGGACTTGCTCACCAAAATTGAGCGAATTTTGACACGATCTTGTTTTTTGACATTTTTGGGTTTTTGGCCAAAACTCATGGGCTTCGCCATTTCAGTTTGGGAGATCGTGATAGGATGATAATGGTATCATTGGATACCATAATTTTAGGAGCACACACTCAGCAATTTTAAAGACATTTGAAGATCATTTCTCCCCCGAAATGGCAGAAAATGCCCACTTTTTCTACATTCTGCCCGGTCTATTAGCAAAGCTTATTTTCTGGTTTTTTACACACAGACCTATTTTTGGAAAACTTCTAGACATAATATTTGGAAACTTCAAGTTTTTCTAGAAATTAGACACTCATATCTTTCCAACGAGCTATCATGAGCCTCGTTTAGACATCAGGAAGGCTGCCAAAAGTTTCCGGAAAGTCAGGGGACCTTTTGCTGATGTATTTTTTGAGTATTTTTGTAAAATTTGAACCTTTCAAAACTGATCTTTCCTCATGTGCGTTTAGCTATTTTTGTACATGATAAGTTATGGAAAGTCAATATATTTTCCTTTTTTAGAAATTTTTGAGATATTTATTAGATATTTTGTGCCTTGGGCTTTGCAAAGCCTCAAGGACAAGTTTAGATATTTATTTTGAACCAATGGCTAGCTAGTTGCCTTGGTTGGTTTTCCTCCTCTTTGGCCTATATATTCCAAGAGAATTCATTGTAATAGAAGGCTGAACTTGATGATAGAAGCAATATATGGTCATATAAGCTTTGGAATAAATACTTGTCTTATGCTTTTGGATTGCCTCTTGGATGTTCTTGGATGATGAAAGAGGATTGTTGTTGGATTCCATGACTTGGTAGAATGGTATAGTGTCTCTTTCTTTGTTTTGTCTTCTAGTTTTCATTCATGAATACATGTTTCTTGCTTGCTATAGATCAGTAGAGAAAAAAATTGAAACATGCCCTTGGAGGCACCTCAAATTTCTTGTTTCTTCATAGCTTCCATGTTTTCTTCTTCCTTAGTCACATTAAATAATTCTTGATTGCTCTTTAATAACTTAAGGATATTGTTGCTTATTTCATTCATGGTTTTATGCATGTTAAGTATGATTTACGGTACACCCTACTTACCAATGACTAGCCATAGCTCCATCCATGAAATTTCTCTTTGACTGATTAGATTGTCATTTGTTGAACCAAGGAGGTCTCGTTTCGATCTTGCCCTTTGCCTAAAACTATGCAATCTTGTTTTCAAAGTGCCCAATAACTTGAAGTACTATGTTTAGGCATTCCGGCATAGTGATTTAAGTTTTTTGTCTGTCTTAAGTGTTTTTCCCCAAAGTCTGATAGCCATTTCCCAAAGTTAGAGGGTGATATATATCTATGCATGGCTTGAATGTTTATTTCTATGTATTGATTAGCTTATAGTTACATTTCTCATGATTAATGGTTTGCCCTACCATGTTTATGTCAGCTATTAGACTAGTTATGCTTGAAATCCTTTGTTGTTCCCAAACTTGATGTCCATTTTGCCCAAAGATCCTTTCTACCTCGAATCAAATCGGCCTTTCAATGGACTTGTATCACCCTCTGATAGTTTTCTTGACCTTTTCGACCCCATAGCCCAATTGATCTGACATCTTTTTACCTATCTCATATCTTTGATCAGTTTCATCCCTCACAACCTAAAAACCAAAACCAAAAAACCTACTTCATAACTAGCCTAAAATCAGAACACAATAATAAAACACACAGATATCCCTTACAGATATAGAGAGAGCCCTCTCTGAGTCCAGGAAGGCTAGGTCCTTGGGCTCCAAAGACTGGTTTGATGTTACACTGTCATTTGGCTTGCCAATCAGCCAAATCATGGGACCCTAACAGTAGGCAGGATATGCACTGCGCTGGTTCCACATGTGGGACTATGACCCACCTCCATATGAACAAATTTCTATTTGTATGTATGTTGTTTTGATCCCATACATTGATGACATACTTGTACTTTTTATGGGAATGTATGGAGGGAGGATGGGAGGTATGTATGTACCTTATGGTATTGAGGTTCTCTATGTGTCTTATGCTACATGTTTTAAGGAGAGCATTGGGCCAACCATGTTTATTTCATATAAGCTATTGTCTCCTCATGGGATGGACTATTTACATCTCATGAGAACCTTGGAGGAGAAATTCATGGAGGGATGGATTGGTGAACATTTAGCTTATGGAGGAAGCTTATCTCATGATGGTGTCACCAATGGAGAAGGAGAAGAGTTGCAGCACTCACCTTATCAGTTGCATGAGGACAAGCAACATTTTGGAGGGGAGGACTATAATATTCCCAATTAGTCCTAAGCTAATGGGAATATTCATTTTTGTTTTAATTTTTTGTTTCAAGAATAAAAATGTGAAGGAGGTCCACAATACTCCTAAGTAGTGAATAAATCAATGCCATGTGTAAACAAGGTTAAATCTTGGCTATGTAAGTAAGCACCCTTAGGTGTGAAAGGGGATGGATATTTTGACTGGGTCAACCATGACCAAATCTATAGTGTTGTCTTGGAGGAGTGGCCATCAATGAGGCACAACGCAGTTTTAGTTGGAGATGGCTTGTGTGAAAGAAGCTATTTCATTGAAGGTGGTTTAGGGTTTACAAGCTCTTAACTTATAAAAGGAAGAGGATGGCAGCATGAAAAGTTTGTTGAATGATATTGGATTTCTGAAGTATTATCTGTTTATGCATACAACTTTCTTTGGTTGTTTAGCCTAGATTGAAAATGTTGTTTATCATTGGGTGTTCCTGATCGGAAATCCCACCTCTTCCCATTGAGTAGCTCTTGGGAGAGTCTTGTATTGCATAGTCCACTATCTGGATTGAGGCCAAGCTTCTTCTTCTAACTACAATGCAAATCCTGTTGAGGGTTTGGTTGTCTTTGAAAGCTGCAGCAAGTGGAGGCTAGATCTACTGAGATCTAGACCATTCTAGTGCTCCTTTTCAGTAGGGAAGGCATCTATCCCATTGTCAAGAGAGTATTGGATCATTGGAGCATCATTTTCAGATCTTGGCATGTGGCCAACTATGTTCTAAACCCTACAACGCAGTTTTACTTCCAGATCTGTTTTTTTCCTATAGGTGTTGTTGTAGGGTCTTTTGGCTTACCATCTAGAGACTTGGTTTTCAAGTGTTGGGGATCTTCCCTTCACTTTGGAGACCCATTGGAGGGATCATTTTCTTGTTTCATATCAGATCAGATCCAATTCCAGATTTGAATATTTCTGTAGATCTTCAACTTTGAAACTCAGATCTACTCATTGTACATGTGTTGGAGAGGTAAATCCCCTCTGCGGACATAGGCGATCCCACTAGCCCTAGAGTGGGTCTAGCAACAAACAAAACATGCTACGATATCAATTCCTAGTTACAAAAGACAAAGCTACGATAGGTACCCTACCTCAACTTCTACGTTGATGTTGTCGAAGAAGAAGCGATGCTTCCCGTTCTTAGCTTGACAGATCACAATCCTTTAGCTCACCACGTCCGAACACCTATACACATGAAAAGAAGAAATTACGGCATACAACGTAATAATTCAAACATGTAACTATCAATCAGTCGGAAAATATTGAACTAAATTGCATTACACAGATAAGCAATACAACAGTGGAACCAATAATGTAGTCAAGCATATATTAAAATGTGAAAGAAAGATTACAACCAAGTTATGGCATCGCGTTCTTCCTTCAGCAGGGCATCCAGCGGAGCGTTTCTCACAAAAATTGTCGGGAATTTGGACAAGGCTCTCTCTCTTATGGGGTTCTCCTTGGCTCTGCTCTCAATAGTCACTCAGCTATAGGTCTCTTCCCAAATGTTCATCTAGCTAGCAAATGGAGAGGGCGGGATTTTATAGAAGGATAAGGAGAGGTTAGGATCCCTATAATCATGGGGGAGAGTCCTATCTCTTAGGAAGGTCCCATGAGGGGTGGAAAACCACTTCCTAATCAGGGAGATCCGGAGCCAAACAGCCCAACCTCTTTTTGATGATTCGTTTTGAAGTTGTTAGAATCAAACTTCCGCCTTCTATTGTTAAAAAAATTCCTTAATAGGCTTAGTGTGGGAAATACCCAGGGACAGAGAGCTAGGTGGCGCGGGCTTAGTGTAAATTTACCAGGTCGGCGCGAGTGATGAACTAGATAAGTGCGCCAATGCCCAAACATATGTTTTTAATGATTTTCTGAGGAAATGTTCTTCAGGAGAATTCTTTCCCTTATGCAGAAGGATGTCATCAAGGTGTTTTCAGGACATTTTACCATTCACAGGTCACGGGAATAGTCCTCCAATGCATGGGATGAGTGATTGCAGGGAAGGTGACAAAATGCTGTGTAACAACATGGTGTAATGCTAAAAACCCCAAGGGGATTCTAAAGAAGAGCCAATATAATGTATGGATCTGTCATAGATCTGAATTTTCATGCATTTGTTTGCTCTAGATATGAAGCGTAATCAACAACTATTTGCAGCCAATAAAATAACGTTGTCAAGCTCTTTTCAGTCTTAATACATGGTTGAAACACCTCTTTTTGAGGATTTTCTTCCATTCGAGACTTCTATTTTCTATTATACATTTTATGGGCCTCATTGTACATCTATTTTTCTATTTTAAATGTTAAATAAGAGTCTCCATATTGGCCTCCTACTCTTACTTTGATGATCTTTGTTATTTTTCCTGAATATCTTTCATATATTGTTGCATTCCCTTTTTGGGAATATTACATAAAGCTTGAGCATGGTGTCTCGGTAAGGGCCTAGTTATCCGGTGTGGATTGTGCTAAATCCTAGATACAAGGAGACAAAAAATTCCTCAAGGATAGTGATGAGATTTGGAGGTGTTCTAATCTTGGTTTGGTTTTGTGATCTTGGTTCCGGTTTAGGTGAGATCGCGCTATGGTGATGGTGGAGGTCGTTTAACCTCTAGATTCCCTTGGTTGTTTTTGGATTGGTTTATCCATGAGATCCCACATTCATTCTTGGAATATGGCATGGGGGTGACTAGCTGAAAGAAATATTTGGTTTAGCTAAGTCTATGGTCGAGTGGTACATGGAAGTCTCGAATCTAGTTGGCTCTTTCCTATGCTCAATGAAGGCTAATTTCTCTTAATTTTTTACTTGTTATTATTTGGCTTTAATGTTTTTTATCTTATGGTTATTTATGTGGTTATATGTTGGTTAGAAGCATGGTTATGTAATTGGTTCTAGTCATGTTTCATTTTAGGTTTTTACTTGTAATTGAAAGAATAATGGATAAAATACTTAATTGATGTTACGAAAACTAATGGGAGAGGGTGGTGATCCTTCTTGATAAGTCTCACATGAATTTCAACTCCCTTATGCTTAGTCTTGTATTCATGACCTTTATACTACATATTTTCCAAGTGTTTGACAGAATGTTAGTCCCGGATGGGGATGTTCAGGCCTAGTCCTAGTGTCCAGTTTTTGTTTACAAGTAGTTTCCTTGTGTAATTTATGAATTATGAAATTTATAGGTATTTCTGGGCATAGGTATAGCCCCAACAATGGAATCTATCCTTAAAATCCACAAAAATTGGCACAACAGTGGCCAAGATATTCCACAGTCGCATTGATGTAGGCCTATGGGAGTGATTGGGAGTTACCAATCGCATTGATGCCTTGGCAAGGGAGCGTATGGCAGTGAAACTCATGGAGAGGTCAATTTGGCTTAGGGGATGGACACTTGGAGGGGTTTTTTTATGCCTGTAGGGTCCTGCGGCACTTGAGGGAAGTCAGTAAGGTTTGTTTGTCAACTCCATTTCCTTAAGGTCACTTAGGAGGTTGAGTCTTGTCATAGCGACCCCTCATATCATTTTTACCTCGAGTAAACCGGTGAAAGTGGATAGATGTGAGGGGAGGTGTCATTACAAGTGGAATCAAAGAATGGTCGTGCTCTCCTTAGGAAGAGCTTGATTTTTTCAAGGTTATTTTCATTATGCATGGGATCATGTTATATTGTTGGTATGGTCATGCAATATGGTACATGTTGATATGTTGATTATCTGGATATTTTTATGATTATACATGTACATGCTAATATGGAATGATCTTGTAGATAAGATAAGCCTCCCCTAAAGATAAATAAGATATGGATTTTATTTTGGTATCTATATTTTTTCTAACATGATATACTTGCAGGAATAAGAGAATCAAGGATGACGAGCAAAATGGTAGACTATAGTTCCCATGACTCTCCCTACAGATCAATTGGGCAGAAATGAGATGTGTATTCTCCTGGTGTAGCAGATACATTGAGTAGCTTGAGGGAAGAGATTAGAATTTGTAAGGCAGATAATGATAGGTTGGTTGAGGCTCAGGAAAGACTTGCAAGGGCTCAGGAAAAGAAGATATAGGTTAATGTAGTGATTCTTTAGAGCTTGTCATAATTGCAGAAACAGGGATAGATGATGACTAGTTAAGAGAAAGAGGAAAATAATAATGGAGCCTATGGTAGAAGGTCTCGGTCCAGACACACGTTGGATAGAGGGGACACAATTAGAGGTGGAAGATCATTTGACACACCTGATAGGAGGACTGGTATGTATGGTCATCATTGTATTTTCTCTTCTAAAAGAAAGCGTCATAGTGAGCATCGTCATCATCATTATAGGAGGGGTGAGTATTTTCCTGGGGAGTTTAATAAATTCAAGCCTCCTACATTTGAGGGAGACATGAAGAAGTCAGAAGATGCAGAGGCATGGTTTCTTCGGTTGAATAAATTATTTAGATTTCATAGTTATACATAGAACATGAAATCCAAGATATCCACTTTCAGTCTTAAAGGGAAAGAAAATTTCTGGTGTCAGGACATGAATAATGTTAAAGGTATTCAGGAGGATGACTTGACTTGGGATGAGTTTGGGAGAATCTTCGAGAATAATTACATGTCAAAGAGGTACTATGATGCCAGAGCTAAGGAGTTTTATGAGTTGCAGATGGGATCCATGATAGATTATGAGTATACTAGCAGGTTCTTGGAGTTGTTTAGATATGTTCCTTACCTCAAGGAGGAGAAAGCCAAGGTTCATAGATTCATTAGTGGGATGTTAGTAGCATCCAGAGACCATATTGAATTTGATGAGCCTAGATCGCTAGAAAAATCCATTCAAAATTTGAAGAAATTTTATGAGCAGTCAAAACGCAAGGTTGATCCTAAGCATGACTTGAAAGGAAATGATAAATCTAAAGTAAGATGGCCACCAAAGCGGGGAATACCTCAATATTCATGTGAGAAATAAAATGTGGTTCCTTACAAGAAGTTCGGTACAGTTGATGAGGGACATGGATCCATGTCGCAACCTGGAGAGCAATAGACTAGAGGTGATGGTAGAGAATCGTTTCAATGTTGGATATGTGGAAACAATCATCTAAAGATAGATTGTTGATCGTATCAGGATGGTATACCCCATATCTATAGTTCTCTGGAGGTTCATACAGTTGGGAATTTCTATCATAGCATTCCTTTTATTTATGAAACTATGGGCAACATGTAGTCAGATCACTAGGAATCTATCATTAAGATGGGCAGTAAGATTTTTTATCAAGTTATTTATATTTTGATTGATCCTATATCTAATTATATTTATGTTTTTCCTAACCTGGTGGATAACTAAAACTTGAGAAAATAAGTGCATGTAGAATATTGGTTGGTGTAGTTGGCTACATGTACGAAGAAGAGAATTCACCATTGGGTAAGAGCTTGTGCATTTGAGTTAAATGGTGTGCCTACAACATCACATTTGAATGTACTACCATTGGGATCATATAACATGCTTTTGGGTATGGATTGGTTGTACCTTCACATGACCAAAGTAGATTGTTTTGATAAGGCCATTGAATTCCTGGATGATAATGGAGAAAAGATAATTTTGAAAGGAAGGAAGAAGTCAGGATGGTCATTGCTATGCAGGCTAAGCACAATTGCAGAAAAGGTTGTGTGATGTTTGTAGTGCATGTTTCTAGTGACAAGAGTAAGGATTTTGAGGATGAAGAAATCTTCCAAAGGTATCTTGTAGTGCAGCAGTTTTAGGATGTGTTTCCATCATAGATTCCAAAGTTACCTCCTCACAGGGAAGTACACTTTTATAATGAGTTGGTAACAGGGGCAGTACCATCATCAAAGGCATGTTACAGGATGAGCACACCAGAGTTAGTGGAGTTGAAGTTGCAGCTGAAGTAAATTCTTGAAAAGGGATACAATAGGATCTATGTGTCGACTGGTAGTGAGCTCAAGAACCTTATCTTGAGGGAATTTCAAGTCAAACCATACTCAGGTCACCCACGATATCGGAATACATTTACGGTGGTGAAGAAGTTCTACTATCTATCGAAACTAAAGAAAGATGTGGGAGAGTTTGTGGCTAGATGTTTGGAATAATGTTAGTAGGTGAAGGAAAAATGTAAGTATCCAGGTGGTCTACTAAATCTATTTCAATTCCAGAATGGAAATGGGAGGTCATTTCCATGGATTTTATTATAATTATTTCAAGGATAGTGACGCAGCATCATTATATCATGGTTGCGGTCGAAGGGTTGAGCAAGGTGGCTCACTTCATTCTAGTGAAGACTACATATTCATCTAGTGAGGTGGCACATGTCTTCATCAGGGAGATTTTGAGATTACATGGTGTTCCAAAGAAGATTGTGTGAGACATGGATGCCAAGTTCACTTCCAAGTTTTGGAAGGATTTGTTTGCAGGTTTGGGGATAGATTTAGCCTTCAGTACAACCTATAATCCATAGAAAAATTGACATATAGAAAGGGTCAACAGGATCCTGGAGGAGATGCTAAGGATGTATGTGATGCACTAGTAGAGGCTATGGAGGAGTACCTTCCATTAGTTGATTTTGCATACAACAATGGTTATTAGGAGTCGCTTAGGATGAGTCCTTTCGATGCACTCTATGGGTGGAGTTGTAATACTCCCATTAGTTGGAGTGATCCAGTGAACAAGGTACTTATTGGACTGGACATGTTGACAAACATGGAACAAGAAATGCAGGTTATAAGGAAGAATCTAAAGGTAGCACGGGATAGGCATAAGAGTTGTGCAGACCAGCACAGGGAATTTAAGGAGTTTTAGGTTGGGGAGCATGTGTATTTGCACATCAATCCCAAGAAGAGCTCCTTGAGGTTTGATCATGTGCAAAGTTGGCACCATGGTATAGTGGGCCTTTTGATATCCTTGAGAGGATTACACCAGTGGCATACAGACTTGCATTGCCTCCAACAGTGAAAGTCCATGATGTTTTTCATGTTTCATTTCTTAAAAGGTATATAAAGAATGTTGATCATGTTATTGATGGGTCTGTATTGCAGGTGGAGAAATAAGGATAATTCCAGTCGAAACCTCACTACATATTATATCGGAAGGAGCTCATGCTCCGGAATAGAGCCATCGAACAAGTTAAAGTGTGGTGGAAGCACTTTGTGCCTGAAGAAGCTACATGGGAGATGGTAGATCAAATGAGGGCTATGTATCCTTAATTTTTTCCGGTTGAGGAAAAGAAGTTTTGGTATTTGTACATATTTATGTATGTTGTTTTTTGTAAATACCGACATGAGCTAAGTTATAAATCTCCAATAAGCGATATGGTTGTTATATTGTCATGTTGTCATGATGGTTTGTGATTTTGAGCGGGTTATTCATTATAAGTATTGCATTGAGCTAAGTTATAAATATCTATGGGAATTATGTTTTATTTTTAGTGGTTTTGATGAGGTATATGTGTGTTTTAATACCGAGGATGGTGTTCCCCAAAGGGGAGGGTTCTGTAACAGACTAGGGCTAAATTTTCATGTAATAAAATTTAATAAGGGAAAAAATAATACCACAGTTAAGGGACACTTATTCCAACCTGAATGTTGGGAAATATATCTTAGTGGGCATCACTGGATGTGTTTATGGCTAAGGGGAAAGTGGAAAAGGAAATGGATAAGGCAAGAAAAAGGAAAAAAATTATTTTTGCACATTTATTTATGAAAATAAAGGAAATTATGAGAAAAGGAAGGTGAAAGGTTGCAGGTTGCATGTGAGGAGGAAATTGAAGGAAAATAATGGAAAATAGAAGAAACTAGAGGCGTGAATGATAAAAATACCTCAGAGCATCAGTTGGTAGCCTTTTGTCAATTCATTTTCAGAATTACACTCAGAGAGGAGAAGAGCACCAAGAGGAGAAGGAGATCAAGCAAGAAAGGAAGGAAAAGTAAGAAAAATAAGGACAAGAAGAGGAAATGAAAGCAAAGATAAAGCAAGGAAGAGCAAGATCAAGCAGCTTCAGCAGGAATACTTGCAGGTAACAAATTACATATATGATTTCCTAGTTGGTTTTGATGTGCATGTTATGTGGATGTTGGAATTTGGTTCTTTTGTTGTTAGTGGAAAGGTTTTTTTGGGTTTTGATAATGGTTTTCACCCTTGCATTTCCTTTTTCAAGTTATCCATGGTGTGATGGGATTATTCTCGATTTTGAGCTTTGGAATTGTCGTATGGTTTCATAATTTGGGGTGAAGGTGGTCTCAAGAACATTCCCAAAGGCCTAGGAATCCCTTGACCGATTTTTGGTGGGATACATGGTAAAGCCTGGGGGTGGTGTCTCGATAAGGGCCTAGTAATCGGGTTGTGGATTTCGGTAAAGCCTAGAGACAAGGAGACAAAAAATTCCTCAAGGATAGTGATGAGATATGGAGGCATTCCAAGCTCAGTTCAGTTTTGTGATCTCGGTGTCTGTTTAGGTGAGAACATGATATGGTGATTGGTTTATGCGTGAGATCCCACACTCATGCTTAGAATATGGCACGGGGGTGAATGGCTAAAATAAAGATTTGGTTCAGCCATGTCTATGGTCGGGTGGTACATGGAAGTCTCGAACCTGGTTGGCTCTTTCCTATGTTTAATGAAAGGTAATTTTTCTTTATTTTTTACATGTTATTATGTGGCTTTAATGGTTGTTATATTATGGCTATTTATGTGGTTATATTTTGGTTATAATTATGGTTATGTGACTAGTTCTAGTCATGGTTCATTTCATTTTTTTACTTATAACTGAAAGAATAATGGATGCAATACCTACTTAATGTTAAGACAACTAATGGGAGAGGCTGGTTATTCTTCTTGATAAGTCTCATATGAATTTCTAGTCCCTTATTCTTAGTCTTGTATTCATGACCTATAGATTGCATTGTTGCCAAGTGTTTGACAGAACATCAGTCCCAGTTGGGGATGGGCAGGCCTAGTCTTGGAGTCAGTTTTTGGTGTACAAGCATTGTCCTTGTATAATTTATGAATTCTGAAAGTTACGAGGATTTCTTGGTAGATATTTAGCCCCAACCCTAGAATCTAGCCTTAAAATCTGTAGTCCCTGTCAAAACACTGAAAAAAATTCCACAATCGCATTGATGCAAGCTTATGGGAGTGATTGGGAGTTTCTAATCACACTATTGCCTTGGAAAGGGAGTTACTAGGGGTTAAAATCATGGATAGGTCAAGTTGGCTTAGGGGATGGACACCTGTAGGGGTTGGGTTACTCCTAGAGGGTCATGTGGCACTTGAGGGAAGTCAGTAAGGTTTTTTTATTGACTCGATTTCCTTAAGGTCACCTAGGAGGTTGAGTCTTGTCATAGTGGCCCCTCATCTCATGTTTACCCCATATAAATGGGTGAAAGTGGGTAGATGTGAGGGGAGGTAGCATTAGAGGAATTTTTTTTTACAATGTTAAAATAGATATTATTGGCAATCTAAGTGAATATATTTATATATTAAGAATAAAAAACAATCAAAAGGCTAAGAATGCTTCTTTGTCTATATTTTTTCCTATATGTAGAAAGAAACATGCATTAAGGTAATTTTCATTTGGTAACAATTAAATTTGTGTCATCTATGCATAATCACAATCTACGAAAGATTTCCCATCACTACAAAGGTTGAAATCGGTTTTCCAGGAAGATATTCGAGCAACTCAAACACTAAAACAACTTTTCTTAATTCGTTTCTCCTAAGCAATCTTGGAAGCCTTTCCAAACAAGTATGATGCAATATCCCAATCAAAAATTTCAATATTATGCACAAAAATCTAAAAATATTTGGAACACACCCTTGCCTTTGCCACCTTGGCCATTCCCATCTCAACCTCAAAATCCTTCTTGGTCACAAGGTTGGAGAGGATATTATGGAAGATATCCACAATATTACCCACCTTTCCTCCAAAATCCTTAGTATCCTCAATACTATATTCCACCAACACAACCTCCACTGCATCAATTTCACTCTTAGTTGACCAAAATTCAAACTCTTTCATATGGTACCTACTTACCCACCCTAAATACCTAATCAACTACATGTGCAACCTCTCCCAAACCATAACAATAAAATACCTCAACAACCCACTGACAGTGTTGAAGCAAAAAATTTCTAAACTTACATGATAGCTCCTCTAGATCTAAATGATATGCATCATTGATCAAGGAGATTTTTACAAAAAATGAATCCCTTTGTTGTCATTAAAGAACACAAAGAGGATAAAGCTGCTGAAAAGGAGGAGGCTCCTTAAAAGGAAGAAATTCCTGACAAAGTAAATGACACAGAAATAAGA
Source organism: Pinus albicaulis (assembly GCA_034641835.2). Taxonomy (NCBI): domain Eukaryota; kingdom Viridiplantae; phylum Streptophyta; class Pinopsida; order Pinales; family Pinaceae; genus Pinus; species Pinus albicaulis. The sequence continues at coordinate 579,916,274 of CM076583.1, forward strand.
CCAACTCATATTGCTTCTCTAGCATAAAAACCCTATGTATTCTTACAAAACCCTCCTTTCTCGGAGAGATTACAAATATATAAAGGTGTAGAGAAGTAGTTAATTTTGAAAAATTATGACATGTTAGATGAGTTAAAGAATATTTGAATTAAAATTCCTTTAATTAAAGAAATAAATGATATTCATTTTTTTGTAAAATCAATAAAATAATTGTGCATTAAAAACCCTACTAGAAAAAGAAAAGAAATACAAAAAGTTCAACTCATTGGAAAATTTGTAGAAATCATGATGGAAAAAACTACTATATAAAAATATCTAGATCTAGGGAGTCCCATCGTCAAAATACATATTAGTAATGTTGAAATATCAAACACATTAATTGATTTAGGTGAAAAAATAAATGTTATGACAAAAATCACTATGGATGAATCAGAATTCATTGATCTTCAATATACTTCTAGTTAGCAGACATGTCTACTATCAAACCAAAGGGCATATTAGAATATGTACTTGTATCTCTAGGTTCATTGGAACATATAGTTCATTTCATGATATTAACATCAAAAACCAATCTAGGAGGTCATACATTGATATAGGTAAGCCTTGTTTAGCCACGATCGATGCATTTATTGGTTGTAGATTTGTTGACATTATCATTTCTAACCGAAATTCAACAAAAAAAAGTTACATTATATCCTCTAGCGAGAGCAATAATTGAAGTATAAAATGAAGAATGGATTGAAGAAAATGAAGAAGAGTATGAATACATACAACCAATTTTATATATCTCACAAGCACTATCAATTAATAAAAATTATGAGGAAAAATAATTAATGAATCTTATTAATAATTTCACTTTTTCTCAATATTTAAAAAAAATCTTGTGTACATATGTTAGAAAAATATTTTCAAGAATATTTCAATATTGAATATATGTCATCACGACAATCTAAGATATCATTAAATTCAATGGAAAAATTTGGCAATACTATTGTAGAAATCAAGCTGGGAAAAAACTTTAAATATCAATTATAACCTAGAAGAATTTCAAAAGGAAAAATTAATAAAGATGTTGCAAAAATATTCCTCTACATTTTCATGGGAATATATAGACATTAAAGGGATCAATCCTAATACTTTCACGTGATATATATATATATATATATATATATATACAAGATAATTCCAAACTTGTTGGACAACCTCAAATAAGGATGAATCCTAATTTGAGGGAAATAGCGAAGGAAGAACTACAAAAATTGTTCAATTTAAACTTTCTCTATCCAATTTTAGATAGCGAGTGGATTTCAGCATCGGATACTATGCCAAAAAAAACTAGAAAGTGCAGATTTTTTATAGATTACAAGGAACTGAATAAAGCAACTTTGAAATATCCTTTTGCTTTACCTTGCATTGATCAAGTTTCAAATACACTAGCAGAGAAAATATTTTTTATTTTTTTGATGGCTTCAGTGGATATAATCAAATCCAAATAGCACCATAAGAGCAAGATAAGTCTATATTCACATGTCCTTAGGGAACGTATACTTATTGTAATGTTCCAAAATTTTAGCCTCCAAGCTAAATGGAACATTATAGTTAGCAGCAACTCTAACCGGTAAATAAATGGGTAGAAAAGCCCATAAGTCTCCTAAGGAGGATAAAAACACTCCAAGTGTGAAAGGAGACATTATTTCTAGCCTAATAAAACACCTCCATGTGTGAACAAGGTTAAAATGAAGCTTCTTTGACTAAGTCAACAACACAGTTTTAGTGGAGGAGGAATCCTAGGATGAATAACGCAATTTTGGAGGGAAAGCACTGGGTGTTCCCGGGTGGGAATCCCACATATTTCCTTTGAGGAGCCTCATTGGGAGAGTTTTAAATCATCATTCCACATCAATTTTTCAGGCCAAGCTTCAGCCATCTTCATCGGCACATCTTTGCTGGAGATTGTGAAGTGTTGTTGGGTGCAGCAGTGGAAGGGATTGGAATCTCAGCTTCTGAGCTAGTTTCTCATTGAAGGAAGGTTTCCTTCACTTGAGAGTTCTGTTTGGAGAGCTCCAGATATTATTTCATATCTGTGGTATTAGACCACACATTTCCCACACATTCCTAACGTTGTTTCTGCTAGGGAATGTGTTATTTTGGAGGCAGTGTTCATTACATGGTTTGGTGGCTTCATTGCAGTGTTTCCTTGTGATTGAGAGGTTCATCCTTTCATGGGAGGAAGCCCTTGAGGGATCTACAATAGATAATAAATATTTCAGCCTTCTACACTCATGTACTTCAGTATTTCAATGGTTATTCAATAAATTACTGGATTTCCCATTTTGTATGCAGAGTGTTTGACAAGAAACCCTTGTCGGGTTCTCTTGTATTTTGTATGAGGAGACTAGATATTTGTACTTCAGCATTATTCATTAATATATGAGTAGATATATTTTTCTCCCATATTTTTATGGTAAAACCCTCTTTAGACTGCGCAGTCCATTGATGCAGCAACTCTGGTAAAATGCAATTTTGGGGTTTTTAGTCATTTTCAGCTACACTAGTGTGGGAGGTCTATTTAACCCACCTAGTTCCATTTATTTCTGATCTCCTATTGTATTTACATGCTACATAGATGTATCCATGGGATCTAAGTTATTATTTCACTATTTTATTGCATATATTGTTGGGAATGCGTTTTTAATGCATGATTCATGAGCAGTCATGAAAAAGGGATATTACAGTGGTATCAGAGCATGATCTCTAGCTTAGCCTGTGAGATCTAGCTATCAAAAGAAGGAGAGATGGACAGAAGCTATAAATATTTAGTATGTGCAGGAAGAAAGGAAGATAAGCTTACAAAGCTTCTTCCAAAATCTATGAAGATCTTTCAAGGAGAGCTCAAGAAGATGAGATTGGAGATGGGATATCCAAACGAGGTTGAATCTAGAGCTGAATCTATATTTGCACATGGTGAGTGTGAGCATGCAGCTACACTCCATGATGCACAACGTAGTCAAATTCCCATAGCTATCTTAAGATGGATGGGAGGAGGAAAAATTCATAAGAGGAGAACTCTTAGTGATTTGTTGCAAGAGTATGAATCTCAAACTAAGAGGTTTAGAGATCATATTGATTTCCAAGAGTTTTGCAAGATCCAGGTGGAGAAGAACCAGTAGCAGGATGCAGATATATTTCTTCTATCTACTTTTTTCGGATCACCTATATGCTCAGCTAGAGTTTGGGTGAAGGAGCTAGATTCATATTTGCAGCTGCACCACATTTCTGAAGATGAAGCCATCAGAGTTGCAGCGCTGCATTTCAGAGGTAAGGCTCATGCATGGTGGATTTTTGAATCTTATTCCTTAAAGAATGCCAACACTTTCTCTTATGCAAGATTCATAAAAAAATTGATGGAGAGGTTTGGTGAAAAACTTCCTGAGGCACATGAGCAAGAAAAATTTCAGAAAACAAAACCCTTGCATGTGATGAAAGAAACTCCACTTCAGAAAACCATGGGATAAGAAAAAATCTTGCATTACACATTGCCGAAAGCAGAGCCTCTAGTTCCTATTCTTAGACAAGAGGGCATAGGGATCTCTTTTTCACAAGAGGATCCAAATGTTGAGATGTTTCCCACACACATTGAGAGAGATAAGGGCAACAACACTGTCACATCTAGAGCACATCCAGTGCCTCATGCAGAGGAAGGAGGAGCACATGCTCCAACAGGACGGATTATTGTGCTTTTGCAAGAAGTTCCCCAGGATCTCATACATGGAGGTCCAAGCACAATCAGTGAGCAGCATTATTGTGCAGCATTGCAGCTGGAAGGAGGAGGAAGGGAGGAAGAACAGCATCATTTGATGAGAGATTTATCCTTACTGGAGATCTCAGCTCTTGGTAGAGTACTCCAAGGATCTTGGTGCATGCATGATTCTTGATGACCCAGATGGAGATGACAGATACATGGTGGATGATGTGGTCATCTATTCCTATGGCAGGATCTTCTTGACTAGATCTTCTAGTCTCAAGGAGAAGTTGCTACATGCAACACATGAGGACTTCTCTTCTATGCACTTTGATGCATATTTCCACTTAATGGAGGAGTTCACTTGGGAGGGCATCCAGCAGGACATATACCAGCATATGGAGACATGCATAGCCCAGATGGTGATAGAGAGGATGTCACAGCCACCTTCCTACTCATTGGGAGTGAGGGAGAATTTCTAGTGGAGCCATTTCAGCTCAAGACCTCAAGTACATGATGGAGGAGGTATACTTTTATATTTTGTATTATACTTATTTTCCTTATTTGATTAGCATGATGTATCAAGAATAATTGCTTCTTCTTGCATATTGTATGATGATGTACTTGCAGCTACTTGTGGCATTGACTTTGGCTATCCTTTTGATGAGCTATGGGGGAAGCCACATGTTTCTTGGTGTGCACCATTGACACCATATTGTAACTTCATGTTTTCATCTTATGAGATGATTGTGGCAGCAAACAAGTGGTTGGTAAAGAACTTGTTATTTCTTATTTTGATGCAGGCAAAGGATGCACTGTGCTAGTTCCATGAGTGGAACTGTAATTCACTCTCCGGTTGTCATTTGGCAACTTGCTCTTATTATATTTTTCTTCCATGTATTGCTGATTTTTTTTTGCTCAAGGGAAGCTTTTTATGGAGAGAGAAGCCAATTGGATGGCATGACACCCATATGATCGAGCACTAGAAGACCTTTTGGTATGGGGCATCATACAAGCTGAACATCATGATCTCACTTCATAGCTTGTATGAGGGAGAAAAGAGGCAACAGCAAAAATTTTTGTTGCTATGGTTGCACTTGGGAGAGTATGGGAAAAATTCTTCCCATACTTTTCATGATATTTCTGAAGAGAAGGAAGGCACCTTCATGGTGCAAGGAGGCTACCCTTCAGTTTTGGAGGATCATGAGAGACTTCCATGTCGGAAGATGATCTTCTCACATAGCAGCATGATGGTGGATGGCTTTGGCATGTGGAATGTCAAAGGGAGAAGTCATGGAGCCTTATTCTTAAGGCCTACAGTGTTGTCACATGGGAGTGTGTTCTTATTGATGGAGTGTTCCAAAGAGTATTTGTATCCCTTATTTTTGCAGATCTTTGTGAGGGAATCCTCATGGGGGAGCTTATACATGGACCTCACTTTTAGCCTACTCACTATGTATGGTAGGGAATGCATTTCTGGACTTGTTGATTACTCCATTGAGTATTTGTACCTTCCCCCCATGTTTGAACAGTGGATTGCTCCTCAAAAGAGCAAGAGTATTTTTGGGTTTTATGGTCACTTTAGGGCCAATGTTTATGATGATAGTAGCCCATATATACATGACTTTGGTCAAGTGTATTGTTATTTTATCCATTTTCAACTGATATACATTGATGCTTACTTCCCCATGTTGGGAGAATAGACATATACAGCTTGTAACTTGTTGCAGGACCACTTGCCATATGACATTCTCAAGCAGAAGTTGGGGGGATTTCGTAATATCCACTTGGAGAACCTTTGGCACCATCCAAAATTGCACCTAAATTTCAGTCACTTTCTAATTTAGAGGCCAAATGGTGATGATGTGCCATTCATCTTGGATGGAATGGTTTGGGTTGACATGTCTTATGATTTTGGAGGAAGAGTCATTGGAGGCTCAATATTCTTCTTGCCATTGGAGGGCAATCATGTTTCAACCCAAGATCAACATACCCTATAAAATTATCATGAGTGGAGAGGAGGATATCATGGGATAGGCCCTCTTGCCTATCATGTTCACTTATTCAGCCCACCTACATTTCAGGAGCACAAGGTGGAGGAGAATTTTCATGAGTTACCATGTTGGAGGGTGACTCACTTCATTTGGATGATAGCATGGGTGAGAGAGGCAATCATTCACCATGTTGGTCATCACTCCTACTCTATGGAGGCCATGAGATAGCTAGCATTTTTCCATTCACACTTTCCACCTTTGATTGATGCAGACACCTTGGTTTTGCACACTTGTGAGGAAGCATTGGATGACAGTATATTTGTAGATTCTCTTGATGCAATGATGGAGGCCACATGAGGAAGAGGGGAGATATTTTTTTCTCCTTATACATTTTCTTGAGGACAAGCAATTATTTTGGAGGGGAGGACTATAATGTTCCAAAATTTTAGCCTCCAAGCTAAATGGAACATTAGAGTTAGCAGCAGCTCTAACCAGTAAATAAATGGGTAGAAAAGCCCATACATCTCCTAAGGAGGATAAAAACACTCCAAGTGTGAAATAAGACATTCTTTCTAGCCTAATAAAACACCTCCATGTGTGAACAAGGTTAAAATGAAGTTTCTTTGACTAAGTCAACAGCGCAGTTTTAGTGGAGGAGGAATCCTAGGATGAATAACGCAATTTTGGAGGGAAATGTAACTTGGGTTAGAAGTAACCTAATTGAGTGGGGCCAAGGGAAAGAAAACTCATGTATTATATAAGGAAGAGGATGGCATCATTATTCTTCATTTCTTAGTTTATTATTCTTGTCTGCCAAGACTTGTTGCTGCTTAGCAAAGTTGCAGTGTTGTTTAGCACTAGGTGTTCCCAGGCGAGAATCCCACCTCTTTCCTTTAAGGAGCCTCATTGGGAGATTTTTAATTCATCATTCCACATCAGGTTTTCAGGCCAAGCTTCAGCCATCTTCATCAACATAGCTTTGTCGGAGATTGTGCAGTGTTGCTGGGTGCAGCAGTGGAAGGGATTGGAATCCCGACTTCTGAGCTAGTTTCTCATTAGAGGAAGGTTTCCTTCACTTGAGAGATCTATTTGGAGAGCTCCAAAGATTATTTTAGATATTTGGTATCATAACACACATTTCCCACACATTCCCAGCATTGTTTCTGCTAGGGAATGCATTATTTTGGAGGCAGTGTTCATTGCATGGTTTGGTGGCTCCATTGCAGTGTTTCCTTCTGATTGAGAGGTTCATCCTTTCATGGGAGGAAGCCCTTGAGGGATATACATAAGATCATACATATTTCAGCCTTATACACTCATGTACTCTAGTATTTCAGTGGTTATTTATTAAATTAATGGATTTCCCATTTTGTATGCAGAGTGTTTGACAAGAAACCCTTGTCGGGTTCTCTTGTATTTTGTATGAGGAAACTAGATCTCTATACTTCAGCATTATTCATTAATATATGAGTAGATCTATTTTTCTCCCATATTTTTATGTTAAAAACCTCTTTATACTACTTATTCCATTGATGCAGCAACTTTAGACTGCGCATTTCATTGATGCAACAACTCCGGTAAAATGCAGTTTTGGGGTTTTTAGTCATTTTCAGTTACACTAGTGTGGGAGGTCTGTTTAACCCACCTAGTTCCATTTATTTCTGATCTCCTCTTGTATTTACATGCTACATATATGTATCCATGGGATATAAGTGATGATTTCACTGTTTTATTGCATATGTTGCTAGGAATGCATTTTTAATGCATGATTCATGAGCAGTCCTGAAAAAGGGATATTACACTTATATAGTATGTCCTTTCAGACTATGTAATGCACCTACTAAATTTCAAAGGGAAGTATTAGGTATTTTCTTTCACTTGATCCATTATTGTGTTGAGACGTATGTGGATTATTTTACAATCTATGGAAATCATTTTGAAGAAGCTTTAGAAAGATTAGAAATTTATCTATTAGATGTGAAGAAACCAACCTTTCTTTGAGTAATTAAAAATTATTTATGATGTTTAATGAAGGTATTGTTTTGGGGCATCACATTTCAGGTCTCAGAATCAAGGTGGACTCAACAAAGGTTGAAGTCATTTCCAAAATTTCAGTACCCAAATGTCAAAAGGATGAAATAAGTTTTATTTGATTTATAGGTTATTATAGAATATTTATAGAAAAATTCACAAAAATTTCTTCACCAATTTTTAAATTAGTCACCAAAAATTGTGAATTTTATTGGGATTATGCATGTGAGTTAGCCTTTGATTCATTAAAACAAAAAAATCTAAATCTTCTATCTTAAAAGGGCTAAATTGGTCCCCCCAATTTCATATTTCTATTGATGCTTCAGACGCGACTTTAGAGGTTGTATTAGGACAAATAAAATTAACTCCTTATGCAATTTATTATACAAGAAAAATTTAAATTGTGTTGAGTTGAAGTATATAGTCAAAGGAGTTTCTCGCAGTAGTTCATATTATTAATAAGTTCACACATTATATTAGTGGATATGAAACTTTTATTCATATTTGTCATTATGTCATTATATATCTAATGAATAAACCTATAAATAATCGTAGAATAACTATATGCCATTTATTGTTATAGGAATTCAACATTACTATATTGGACAAACTTGGAAATCAAAATACAGTTGTTGATTTTCTATCTACGACGCAAAATATTAATACAAAAATTCCTATAGAGGATAGTTTTCCTGATGAAAATGTTTTTTCAATATCTACTAAATCTCCTCGACATGTAGACGTCACTAACTATTTGGCTACAAGGAAGTTTCCTCCTCAATTATCATTAAAAGAAAGACAAAGTGTTATCAAATCTAGTGCACCTTATTCTTGAATAGAAGGAGAATTGTACCGAAGAGGAGCAGACTTAATCATCATAAAATGTGCATGAGAAGATGAAGTACCTAAAATACTTAAAGCATGTCATTATGAACCTTTTGAAGTACATTTCACTGATAGAATGACTACATAAAAATTCCTTCTCATGGGATATTATTGGACTTCTCTTTCTAAGGATACCAAGGAATATGTCAAGATATTTGATAGTTGTAAAAGAATGCGGAAACATGTTCTATCAAATGAAATGCCTTTACAACCATCAATATTGATAGATCCAGTTGAAAAATGACCTCTCTAATTTGTAGGTCCAATTAATCCATCCTCCAAGTCTAAAATATACTTTCTTGTTTGCATTGATTATGTCACTAAATGGGTAGAGGCTAAGCCATTAAATTTTTCTACTGAAAATAATGTTGTTACATTTCTTTTTGAGAATATTTTCACTCATTTTAGTGTCCCAAGAAAAATTGTGATAGATCATGGTGAAAAATTGTCATCCAAACTTATTCAAAATATCATGGAGTAGTACAAACTCATGTTGAGAAACCAATAGGCTTATATAATAGGGTTTATTTCTTCGTTATGATAATTACTTGTGTATTTTTTGGCTTATTTATTAAATTTATATTATCTTATTTGCATCAAGAAATTACCAAAATGAAAAAATATGAAGATATCAGAGAACAAGAGACACAAGATATAGGCTCCAATCTAGGGGGAAAACCCCACAAGGGGGAAAACCCAAAAAATATCCTATTCTTATAGAATCAAATCACAGTGAGAAATTCAAGACCCAAGACCATGAAAAAATTCCAACCCTTCAAGAAGCCAAGTCAAGCCCTCCAAATTTGCAGAAAAATCATATTTACTTCAAAGATATCACCTCAGGAAAATCACATTAATCACAGGCATATCATAGAAAACTCATATGCATATATTAGATCTTCTGCCATATAAAAGCTCACATATCTAGCCCAAGAATCTCACGCTTCTTTTCAAATGTACAACCTTAAGCACATGCAAATATCCAAAAGAATATATCTTCATAATTTCGCATATCCTTGCCACATAACACATCACAAAAAAACACCGAATTTGCTTGTTTTTTTGAAGGAGGAAGTTCTTATATGTGAAAATACATGTCCTTAGTGAGTCAAACTATCATCCAAGAGGGCCTATTTGGATTCTTGAGGTGAATTAAAATTTTAGAAAAAAATCCTTTTTCTTTACAATAATTCCAAATAGGACTTTGACTCTTTGACTTAATCAATCCTATAAGCATGAAAAACATGTTTACCTAATAATTAAAAAAAAAAATCTTCTTTTTCTTCTTTTTACATAAAATAGATGAATATACAAGTACAAATATAATTATGAATACTTAACGTAGTTACACTTTTCAACACTCCCTCTTAACTAGGGATTTATTCATAATTACACAACATGATACAAGGATACTCCCAAATCGAAATATTCTGATTTCATATTGATAAGACATCATCAAGCATCAACATCATAACTAGCATTATCAAACTACAATATAGCAAGGCCTTGACTAACAAGCTATAACTCTCCACTATATTAGAGAAAAATGTTGGGAGGCATATATTTTGACACCACCATAACCACCTCTAAAGGAACATACCCCATCCTGATGTTCATCGGGTATGTCCTTACAAGACTATTATTATCTCGTTTTCTCAATCCTCAAATAATATTGGTCCACTTCGACTACTCTTACCTTGGATACCCTACCCTATCCTAAAAGAGTATCGATCCTCAAGACTACTCATATCTTGGATTACCAATTCTCAAGGAGTATTAGTCCCAGATTCTTATCCAATCCTCCATTCTCCCTACCAATGCCTTCACTAGACATATGGTTGTTAATCCTGACCTAGTGCATGACACATGGATAGTACAGTGTCCCTCGCCGCTCCCTCTCATCCTAGGTAGACATAACCACAAGCTTTATATTTTGTTATTCATCAACTACCCATTCTTCCTTGGATATCTCAGTCATATCTTGTATGGATTTTATATCTTTGCAACTTTTCTTAGATCCTAATAGTATCACATCATAATGAAATTCGACCTTCCTATATCTTGATAATCAACATGCAACTTTGTCATTAAATGGTTCATCTATCATCTTCAAGGAGCCAAACTTTCTCACGGTTACTAACATGTGCCTTATATTCTTCATATTAGAGTTATACCTCACGTTTTAAATAATTCATATCAGCTTTTCAAATATCAAAATTTCTCTTATGCTCTTCCAAGCCATCAATAGTGTTTCCCAAACAATCCATGTGTTCCTTGATCAAACTAAACAATTATAGCTACATAAATATCATCCAACAAAATATCTCAACTTCTATCTTTTCCATCCTATGTAAATACTTCTGCAATATGTATTTTTAGGATCCAAACAATATCCTATCATTATAAAATTTTCCAAATAAAATTAGCCTATAGTCAAGGAGTAGGATTCTTCATGTCAAATTCTCCCACTTTCTCTCTGATGTAAACATTTCTTTGCATGGTTTATCTTCTTATTTCAATCATTAATCAATGTTTTCTTGGAATAAACCAATCAAATACAAGCTTAAAATAATAGTGTATCCATCAGGGTCTTTACAGAGCCCTCTTCCCATCTGAGGTAAGTGAAATTTTTTGCCTCTAATTGACTTTCTTGATGCAAACTTCAAACATCTCCCTTATTCTTCATCTTCATGCTTTGCCACATTATTCCACTTCTTCCTTCTACTATTCAAGATTTAGATAAGTCGTGTCTTGACCTGCAATCTTTATTAAAATATCATGAAAGAACATAAAGGACAAAGCACAAATATAATAAACAAGGAGATATAGAGTACTTATCTTTTAAGAAGGATTAGCTCCTTCTCAATCTTGTACATGTTCACCAACCTTGTTCTCACACTAAACATCAAGAGTTATATCTACCTATAACAATGGACATGATTAGATAGGGTTCTAATTCTAGGGTTCCTCATGAACCAATCATTGTAAGGGTTCAAAAAATATAAATACCAAAATTCTTAAAGACCTTTCAACTCACAAATTTCAAGTTCTATATATAAACCCTAGATTCTCAAGGTTTTTAAAGCATGCAGAAGGATCAGCTGCAAAACCCTATAGATGCTATTTTATTTCTTGATATCAATACCTAACCTTCACCTTCAATAATTATATGTCATTGACTTTAATCTATATCTATGCAAACCCTTTATCTATTTTTTAAATGATCATCATTATGATATAGAAATATTAATATAGATCATGAAATACACACAAAAATTGTGCATACCTTTGCAACCTTGCCTTGTTAACTTCCAAAACTATTCAGCAAATATGCCACAACTTCTTCAATCTTTGAAATTTCATAGAAATGTAGACTTCCTAATTAATTTTTTCCATAACCGATTCTTCATATGATCTTCTCATATATTTTATTTCTTTACCTTGCAAGATAGGCATAGAGATGAACTCAATATTCAGGATGTCATATTCCTATTATTTGTTGCAAATTTTATGGCTTCTCAAATAAGTCAGCTTCATTAATAGATCCTTTGTTTATGTATTTAAAGGAATATAATAATGTCATTTCTCCCCATACCTGTGCTCCTGATATCTTGTTACATAGGTATATTGTGTATGTTTGTTCATAAAAGAACTCTTAGAAACTAAAATTTGTAAAAAAAAACGTAGTTTTATGTGATAGTGCCTCTCAGATTTTGATGCTAGCCACAACAAGACAAACTTCTTTCAAAATTCATCATTTGTTAAATAACTAGAACTAATTTCGGATGTCACATAATCATAATTCCATAGAGATTTTATGTCTTGAGTGCCATACAAATTTTGAAGTCAATAGCTTCATATATGTTATATATATTATTGTTGTCATTGATATTCCTTAAGAGATGATATATTTTGTCCTCAAAATACTATAGTGCTCTTATCATAGTCTCACCCTTCTTATCCATGTGTTGCAAGCTTCTAGTTACTATATTCATTGTCATACTAGGGTTACTACTAAACTTTCATGTGTCATATCTACATGACTTTCCAACCAACTGCCTTATATCAAGTATGTGACTCAGTCATGTTATGTCTAAATACAAGGTTAATTTTTCATACATCATAATGTGATCCATAAAAATATATGTTATGGGCCACAAAGTGATGCCATACGAGCCATATAGTGTTGATGCCATAAGGCATTATAGATCGAGGCCTTTGTAATTATGATAGGTCATACAACATTGATGTGAGATATAGAAAACTAATACAAGCCACTAAGAACATGAATGTAATTCATATAGAAACCGAAGTGCCACAGTGAATCATCAAGCCACTACAAGCATAGTATGCCATAAATTATATCATCGGGCCACTATAAATATTGTGTGCCACAGAGTAATCAATGTATTTTGATGCTACTGAGAGAGTAATATGAATCTCAAATGATAATAATACGATTCAAGGGTACAAATTTCTTAAAGTAAGATGTTTTCCATTTGGAGCCACAGAGAATAAGCGATCTATAGTGAGAAGGAGAACCACCAAAGAGCATGTGAGACACAATATATTGTGTGAGTCATTGTACAAGAGTGTGAGAAAATAACTGAGCCACCATAGAACAATAGGGATTTGTACCACAATCATACCATAGAAACATAACATGCTAATGATGTGAAACTTACTGTGCACCTTACTGTAAGTATCTCAATTGAAAGTGGTAAATATCATATCTTAGTAGAAAGATAGAGAGGTAATTTGAATTATTTCATAACCTCATATGGAGAGTTCGTACTTCATTAAAAGGGAACCATATAAACTTGTATTGACCATTTTCATTTACTCATATCATAGACTTTGCATCAATTCAAAATGACATAGGGAGCTCACATTACTTCCTCAGAAACCATCACAAAAGGAACAACGAAATGTAACAAGGGTGATCTTCAAAATTGTTGTACATTAACCTTGGCTTTGATACCATGTTGAGAAATCAATATGCTTATATATTAGGGTTGGTTTTTTTTTTCATGATAACTACTTGTAAATTCTTTGGCTTATTTATAAAATTTATATTCGGCATCAAGCAATTACCAAAATGAAAAAATATGAAGATCACATAGAGAAAGAGACACAATATATAGGCTGCAAGCCAAGGAAAATACCCCATAAGGGGGTAAACCCAGAAAATATCCTCTTTTATATAATTAGATCAAAGTGAGAAATCCAATACCCAAGACCATCACAAAATTCCAACCCTTCAAGAAGCCAATTTAAGCCTTCCAAATTTGTAGAAAACTCACATTTACTTCAATGATATCACATTAGGAAACTTGCATTAAGCTCAGGTCTATCACCTCATAAAATTCACATATATATTTCAGATATCTTATCACAGAAAACGCGTATACATTTATCAAATATTTTGACATATAAAAGCTCACATATCTATCCCAGGAATTTCACACTTCTTTTCAAATATACAGCCTTAAGCACATGAAAAATATTCATAAGAATATATCTTCATAATTTTGCATATTATTGCCACAAAACACATCACAAAAAAAAAAACAAATTTCTTTCAATTTTGATGGAGGGTGTATGCCAATATATACTTTTTCTCATATGTGAAAAGAAATGTCCTTTAAGTGATTTGAATTATCATTGAGGAGGGATGACTTGACTTCTTGATGTGAATTACAAATTACAAATTCATTTTTCCTTGTTCTTTACAAGAACTCCAATTATGAATTTGACTCTTTGAATCAATAAATCCTAGAAGCATGAAGAGCATGCTTACCTAATAATAAAAAATATTTTTTCTTCTTTTTCTTATTTTTACATAAAGTACATGAATATACAAGTAAAAAGATAATTATGAAAACCAAACCTAGTTACATTTTTCAACAAATTGGACATTATAACTAAACTCCATATAATTCACTAACTGTTGGACAAGTAAAATCTGCAAATAAAGTTCTTGAATCCATATTAACCAAGATCATGCATCTATGTCAAAAGGATTGGGAAAAAATACTTCCAAAAGAACACTAGGCATATTGGACCACATGGAGAATACCACTAGACACACTCCTTATGATCATGTCTCTGGAAAGCAAGTTCTACTTCCTATTGAGCTCCATATCAAGACATATAGTACAATAGCCAAATTGAGGCTAGACCTCTCTGAAGCCCAAAAAAAAATATTGGCACATCTCAATGAGTTAGATTAAATCAGACAATATTTTAGTCAAAGGAAAAACAACATTCAACAACAAAGGACGAGATACATGAAAACCTTTTAAAGCTCAAGAAATTCAAACCAGGTGATTGGGACCTTTTGTTTGAGTCAAAATTTAAATATTTTCAATGGAAATTCCAACCACATTGATTGGGTGTCTAGGAAGTGGAATTTGTTTTTTATAATGGAGTATTAGGAATCAATACCATTGACAAAGAAGGAATTAATTTTCTTGTTAATGGGCATAGGATAAAACTTTATCATAAGCCATTAACAAAAGAGGAATTTATTCAGACTTTGCAGTAGAATACCAGGTTGAAGCTATTGGAAAAGGAGATATTTTTCCTTCACTACCAATTGTTATTTAATTTATTTTATTTTCCTAAAAAAAAGTATATATGTGAAAAACAACATGTTGGCGTAACTATACAATAAATCCTGCTTGAAAACCAAGATCCTTAGCAGCCTAGATTTCCCATCTTTCCTTTTCATATTTGAAGGTTTATTATTTAAAATAATCATTTTTGTTACAGGTCAATTTGGGCATCATCCCAAAACACATATCAGTATCCATTAGGGTATATCATACTCTAAATTAGTTGCTACATGCACTAAACAAGTCGTACCATTGATGGTTTTCCTTCATGAAATTTTCACTGCTTAGATGCCAGTTGAAGTGCCCCATTGAGCCATCAACGCACCCCTAGCTTGCAGTAACTAATTTGCAGAGCATCTACTCCCATGCAAGGCTACGTTGCAGAGGATCTTGACCCACTTTATGGTGCGTTGGTCGACTAGGAGCGAATTGTTCATTGGATTCCGAGAATCTTCCCAACCTCTAGTGCTGTCTATAAGTTGTTCCATCTTTAACCTCATCTGATAGCTTCGAATATGGACACCATGGAGCCATTAAACCTCTTATCCTCCTATTCCCATGAACAAAGAAACCTCTTCATCCATTTTTGGAAAAACCATTCAATGATTCATTAATGTCAAACTACCTTCATCTACTTATAAATAGAGTTATGCTAGAGATATCATAGCTCATGGAGGTGTCATCTTCATGTAATTTTATGTTGATGGAGCGATGATGATGGTGTGATGAGGATGGGAATGAAGCTGGAGTGAGTGACATCTAATCGATCAACTGGTTGTAACTTCTCCTTCTACTTCATAATAAAGACATTTGTTCCTTTCCTAATACATGTGTCAATTATTTTATATGTGTATTTACAAATGCAATCGATTCAATTTGTTTAGCATGAATAGAAAATTTTACTTTATGTCATTTTTTGTCTTCTGTTTTCCATTGCAGGTACCAATCAAGCGAGTTCGGTTCGATTAAGAGCAATGGAAGCGAAAAAGGGAGGCAAGGAAAAGTGACCAGATTACAAGTAGGTTTTCTTCCCTTATCTATTCATTTTAAGGAAAAGGTCAAATATATTTCTTTCTTTTGTTCTAAGTGTGACCACCACACTTAGGGAAAGCATACTCATCTGTAGGTTTGATTTCCATAAAACAATTCTGAACACTTTTTTTCTCTTTTAAATTCAATATCATTGCCAGCAACATCGTCAGCCTCCTTAGTGAATATTTGAAGAAAATTTCTTAATATTATCAGACTGATAAAATTCTATAGCTTGAGAAAAAATTAGTAGTTAGCCAGTTTCATTAAAGTAGTGGTCATGGCCCTATTTCTAGATCAATAGAAATCATCAATTTCAAAAGGTATCAATTATTGGGAATCCTAAAAAGTAACACAACAACGCTTATTATTCAATTTTGTTAAAGTTAAAACTATAGACCTTAGATATTTGGACTTACCTATTACTTTTAAATATAGCTCAATAAAAGAGGCCTATTCTAGATAGCCTCATATCAGTTAATAATGGAAAAATATTTTTCATACTTCCTATCCCTTAAATCCTAATAATCCCAATCTAATTCCAAACATAATGTGAATACATCATAAAATAACTTATAAAATCATTAATATTTTATTAAGTGATTATGTAATTATTTCATGATTAGATAGTCCTATCATTACCCGTCATCATTTATGCATATGATAAACCACCACCTTTTTCACTCCATTATCCTAAAACCATTTTAATGTTCCTCGATGATACATAACCATCCATGTAGAAATAGTTTAAAGGTGCATTCTAAATCCCGAATTCCCAACATTTGCAATGGGAGTTGTCATTCTCTTTGAGCCTGAAGGTGAGAAGTTTTTAGAGGCATATCCAAAGTGCATGAAGCCATGGAAAAGGATTAGATGGTTGATCTTATTTGAGAAGTTTCAAGGCTATGACACAAAATTAATGAGGGAATTTTCAAAAGCCTTTGATGGAGTTGAAGCAAAGATAGGACATATTAGACTGAAGGTGATAGACTCATTCCTAGATGAAACTATAGGACTTCCAAAGATAGGGGAAAACTAGTTTAAATGCTAGAAATTCATAGATTATTCATGGATAATTTTTCTTGAAAACCCTAGTATGGACATTACAAGTGTTAATTTTTCTTAGGGCTATGTTTTTCTTTGCTTCGATAATTGAATTTCATTAATTGCATATTGAATTCACCCCATAATAACACAATATAATTAGCAACATATGAAATTATATAGAAATAACAGTATCATCATCAATGCAGTGGAACATAAAGGAATAATAGAAGAAAATCCTTCACATATAGAGACACTAAGATTGGTCAGAGACCAGGGAAAAATCCCACAAGGGGGAAAACCCTTTCAAATTTTTCTTCTTCTTATTAGACTGTCATAAAATGTTTAGTAAAGAGAGATTACAATAATCCATTTCTTCATTAACAAAATCATATCCCAAATATGAACCCATCAATAATATTAATCAAAGTTATGATTTAAAATCTTGTGGCCAACTATCAACATGTGCATCGAATTGTCGGAATTTTCAGTCAACTATTAAATGAAACCTTAGGTCCCAACCACATGGAGAGAGAGATATGTGTGCAACTGAAAACTTTCAGCCACACACATAGGTTTGTGCCTGTGGATGGAACCAAAATTTTCATGTGGAAACCATATGGTTGCAAACTAAAAACCCTAATCTGCACATGCCAACTTTAGACCTTGCAATATCAGACCTATGTGAACCAATCTTTGTGAACCAATTTCAGACTTGTGTGATCCAAACCAAAGAAGAGAGAAGAAGAGAATGTTTGATGATGATTGGTGAGCATTGGTATTGCACCAAGAGTGCTGCAAATCCAAGAGGCTACTCTACTTTATGTTATCAACCTGGGGTTCGTACAAACTTGGAGGTGATAGTGCTATATACATAGCATATGCATTCTACTCATGCCATCCTCTTCTGAGTCCTACGAAAGGATGATATTTCTAGGGTTTGTGAGTGAAGTTTGTTGCACTTCTGAATTAGACATAGAACTACAAATGACTCAAAACCATTACTCTATCAACAATCAAAGTACTATTCTAAAGCAAGAAGGTACATCTAGCTATTTTGCAAGGAAGGAAATCTACAATTTAGGCTATTGCAAGATAGAAGTAAAGTAGGCAACATTCATGAAGAAAATTGATAAATTGAAATTGCAAAAATGAAGACTAATCTAATCACTCATTTCTGGGTCAAATGGCTAAGTAAACTCTAACTATTTTATTCTTAACTTCTATGCTTTAATAATCCACCTAGTCATGGGCTAACTATGCTTGTAAATACTTTGTTTTGCAGCAAAAGAGGGAGGTGCTAAGGTGGATTAATAAGGTCTTGGACTTATGGATTCAGATATTAAGGTGCCTTGGATTTTGTGACAAGGTTAGGTGAGGTGGAATATGGTTTCTAGGCTAACGAAGAGGCTAACTAGCGTTGCTACAGGATCTGCTACAGGTTTCCTGTAGTGCTACAGGAAACAGGTAGAGGGTCTTTTGAGGCCAGTATTGATGAGGGAATGGGTGGGGAAGGTGAAATTATGGTGTATTTAGGTGGATGGAAGGCTTCCAACCCCTTGGACAAGCTCATAAATTCTCTCAAATCTCTTCTTGCACTTCTAGGGTTTCTCTCCGTGTGGTGGTGAAAATCTCAAAAATAGGACTAAGGGTGATTTTTTTGAAAGGAGGTTGATGAAAGGTAAGAAATGGAGCTAGGGATGTTGATTGAGTCCTCCTCTGCTACTCTACTCAAACCTACAAGAAAACTAAGTGTTCATGCAATAAACATTGACAAATCTATGATGAAGAACATGGAAAATATGAGTTGAAATTGACAAGAAAACCTAATTATGCATTCAAACTGAAATCTAATTCAATATTCTCAACATGTTCATGAAAACTATAGCAACCTATCTATTCTTTCCAAGAAATCATAAACTAAAGAATAATTTTGGGCCTGTGGTGAAGATCTGCCCTCTTCAAGCTTCAATGAATGAGGTGAGAGAGGCGGGCTTTGACACATATCTTTTGGATTTTATATGCTACTATACCACAATCTACAAGAGCCTAAATACAAAAAATGTGAAATGGAAGCAAACCAAAACAGTAAAAAGAAATGTAAGAAAGCTAGCTAAAACTCATAAAGTAAAATAGCTACAATGGAACAAAAATGAACATAAATACAAAAGAGAGAGAGACTGAGGCCAATGGATTGGGACCTAACCCACAAGCTCAACTCTATGAAACTAAATCAGCGAATGAAAACCTAAATACTCATTTTATTGCAGAAATAGTCTCATTACATAACAATGAAAGTCTCAAAAGTCTATCACAAGAGCTAAGAGTCTACTAGCTTCCTCCAAAATTTGAATCCTAATGAGATCTTTCTCTACCCTATTTAACCTAAAGGGTAGATACCAAAAATTCCCTAAAAAGTAGGTGATGTGTCCCCTTTGACTGCAAGATAAGTGGAGCTTTCGTGCACTTGATCTTCCACTTGCTTGGTTTCCTTTGATTTCGAGTTGTTGGAGGGAGTCTCGATGATCCCTTGGTTGCCTTTAGGAGTTAAGGAGGTGGAAAACCCTCCTATAATCTCTCCTTGTTGTCTAATCTGAGCTTTGATTACACAATTCTCAACAAAAATGGAATATCTTCGTGATTATCTTGAATTTAACCCATATTAGGCATTCAAAGTATGACAAGCCTTAATCACCATCTACACTAAGCAACATATTACCATAATTTAATTAAATGTGAGAAAGAGAGACTAATAAGGCTAAAAAAGTGACAATTAACCCCTCCAATTATACATAATGATGGTGTTCATCATCACCCCCTTACCAAATGGTTTCTCATCCTCTGAGAAACTGAGTCCTCCTTCTTCAATTCTTTCAATGCTTTAGTGGCCCCTCTGACCTCCCAAGGAAGAAGTGAAGGAGTTCCTTCAGGAGGGTAGAATCTAGCAGTCCTTTCTGCCTCCTCCCACTCTCTATTTTCCTCATCTCGGTCTTTCCCTTCACCCAATCCCAGCAGCAAAGGTGGACTAAGCTTCAGGCCAAGCCATTGTATTTTCATTTCCTATATAGCCCTCTATATAATGGTTCCCTTTCTACGGCACTCCTCAATCTCTCTTGCGTATGATATTCCATGTTTCGGAGACTAAGATGGAGGCCATTCCACCTTCTTTGACATTCCATTACACAATCATCTCCCAATAACCTAGAAATATCATCAAAATGTGCAATGGATTGTGCTTGTTTTTTGAGGTACTTTTCTGCAAGGATAGCATCATTCTTTATCATGAAGTGATTTTTGATGACTCCCCTAAGGTTAAATAGTTCATCCCTTATGTGTATAGGCTCCCTATTTTCTCTTCTCATCACCTTGTTTACTTCATCTTCTCTTGATTCATCATTGACCATCCAAGAAGATAATTTCATTAACTGCATATCTCCCAACCTAGGGTTATGGTCCCAAATGTTTGACTCTGTCAAAATAATATTGTGCATGTAGAATTCTGACATCTTGTCCTTGTCTCCCATGTTGGAATGATTGCAAAATTCAATGAAATTCCTGCAGTTCTAAAAAGGTAAGGACCCATGAGAGGATAATGTCTTAATATGACATAGGAGCCAATGTTCTTTGAGGTAGGTGGCATAGGATTTTGATGGATATCTGTGATGGATAGCCTCCATGCACAAATCTACCATGGCATAAATTTTTTTGTCTTTTTGTTGAATTTGACTCTACAATCTTGCATTCTATGCATGTGTCTCCTGAATCTACTCTTCCAACATGGATTCTCAGAGTCTAACATCAGAAACATTTCTTCCCAACTTAGTGAACTTCTCCTCCATGATCCCTATGTCATGCACACATTTTGTTGTATCAATTTTCATCCACTGATGAGTGTGTGCTCTTTCTTGTTCCAAATTATAAAATAAGGGTAATGCAAGCTTATGAGGAATCATTCCACCCCCTTCAATAAATGTATAGTAAGAACTGATATTTGGTTGAGGGCTAGGGTGT
Organism: Pinus albicaulis; assembly: GCA_034641835.2. NCBI lineage: Eukaryota > Viridiplantae > Streptophyta > Pinopsida > Pinales > Pinaceae > Pinus > Pinus albicaulis. The sequence goes on from CM076583.1 coordinate 579,937,627, forward strand.
GAAACTGTTGATATATCTTTAGGGAAAGATTTTGTGGAGGCAAGCTCCTCCTTTTTCTCTTTCTTCTCCTCCCCTTTGGCATCTTTCCCTTCAACATGTGCTCCTTTCTCAACTTCTCCATCCTCTTTCCCACCCATGGGTGCCTTATCTCCCTCCCCCAAGGCTTCCTACTATGTTTCTGGTACTGCTGGAGTTTCATGTAGCACAAGTAGATTTTCTTGTAGCAAACCCTCCCTTACTTTCTTTTCCTTCTTTTATGTCTTTTGAGGGTCTGTGGGGGTTGGTAGATGTGTAGGGGATGGAAAACTATATGAATGTCACCTCTTATAGGTCACAGGTGTCCTCTCAGGTGAGGTGACCTCTTGAAATTTCCCATTCTTCTAACCCTATCTCATTGTCCTTTTTGGGTGACTCTTCAATTGTTATAGGGCTTTTGGTTGGATTCTGTGGATTCCCTTTCCTGACCCTAGCACTCTTTTTAGTCCTGAAGTACATGGGTGTTTGTCTTTTTCTCTTGGCCTTCACTGGTGTGTGCAAAGTGGCTAAGGTAGCAGCCACTTCATTCTATGTTATGTCAGGTGATATGTTCGTCTGTTGAGGAGAGGTATCAATTCCTATAATAGGTTCTAATATTTCCTCCTCACATGCCTTCTCTTCCTTCTTCTCCTTTGTTTCTTCCACCTCTGTTTCCTCTCCCTCTTTTTCTTCTTCTTTTCCTTCCTTCGTTTCTAGGGTTCATGTGTTTTTTGTTTCAACCTCCATCACTTCTTCTTCCTCATATTCTCCTTATGTCTCTTCAACTTCCCCTTCTTCTTCTTCTTCCATTCCCCTCTCTCCAAGACTAGAGGCAGAGGTTTTTATAGTTTGGGTGGCTATTAAGGCTTCCCTATCCATATAATATCTATGAATGAGGACCAGTGCATAGGGAGGATCAATCTGTTTAGAGAATCATTCACTATCAGCTTGATGAGGCCATGGTGAGATAAGTTTTGGTACTTCCTTTCCCTCACCTTTTGGCTCATTTCCCTAATTTAATGCAGGAGGAAATAGGGAATGCTCAGTATTTATTCTATAGGGAGTCCTCCTTGAAATTTAAGTTCATTCAATAACCTGAAGTGGCATCCATAAACCACACTAAGTCTGCCCTCACAGGAAATTAATTTCATAATCTGGAATGCTACTTCATCCAAAGGGTATGGAAGGCCTTCTCTCCTCCGTTTTTTTCTTTAATGAATTCTTCACCTGGAAGAAAGAAGTTATTTTTAGTTGAAGTGTTGAACACCCTATCTTCCCTATTCCACTTGACTCCTAGGGGAAATGTGGTGATTCTGATAATTAACCCAGGTGTAATTTTGATAGATAGGCCTCTAACCATAGTGGTGGCCCTCTCATCCATTTGTGATTATAGGGCCACTGGAAATTCTTGAGCTATCTCCTCATCAAATCCTTTGAGGAGCTCGAAGAAGCTTAACCACTGGTGGTTCCTGAAAATATCCACCACCTGAGGGTGCAATATTATCCTTTGATATCTATGGGCTCCCTTCTATTAAATAATCCTCCCATTTTATGGCTATGTTAGGAAGGTGGTTGAATTATTTTGTCTGATAGTTATTGGTGAAATGTGGCCTTAGAGATTATAGCTTTTAAATAAACTCATGCTACTTTGATTCAACCTCTTAATTCCTAAATTATTGTTGATTGTGTATATTTTCATGGAAAATTCACAATTTTGGGGAGTGGCAACCATTTACCTTTGACCTCTGGTGTTTTATTTTTCTTGGGAAATGGTGGTATTAGGAGTTAATACCACCTATGAGTGCCTCTTCTTTGCACTTTTTCTCATTATAGAACCTTCTATAAAGTTTCCTGTAGCATAGGTTTTGCATGCAAACTCGGTCTTGGTGCTACATTCTTTGATGGCTCCTCTGAATTTCCTTCCTCCCACTTCTCTCAAAATGATAAATGAAATGAGAAGAATGAGGCAAAATTTCCCTTTATGGAAACTTAACCGAATTTGGAGTGGAGTGATGACTTGGACTGTGGCACGAGTTTTCCTCTTTTGGACCATTGGTCCCACTCCACTTAATCATTTTCTTTGCCTCGGAATCACCTCCATGTCCTTGTGAACTCCCCCTTAACTGATTTGACTTTCCCAGGTGGCATGCACACTCAACTTCTTGTTCACTTTAACTTCACGAGGGTGGCCAAGTTAATCGACTACCTTTTTGCCTTTTTAATCTCTAATTCTCTACATTAATTCATTTTGGCCAACATGAGTGTATAGTGAGAGGGTGAAGGGACATGCCTAAGCCTACCTATTGATGAGGAGTTGTAGACATCATTTGATGCAAGGATATGGAGTTCGGTGATAGCCATGACTATTTTTCCTTTTGCTGTGTTTTTTATACATTTTCTGAATGAGCGGCTTATTTCTGAGTGAGCTACTTAACCTTTGTATTTTCTTTTTCTTTTCTCAGGTGCTACATGGAGGTCCTCAGGTGATCTTGCTAGTGTGATCATCCTTTTGGAATCTACCAGTGTTCTTTTGAATCCATTTCCATCGATTTCTTCTCACTTTTTGACCTTTTTGTGCCATGTACATGATTTATATAGGAAGTATTCAACTTCCTATAGCAGACCCTTATCTTCTTCTTTGGAGATCTAGATTGTTCATAAATTAAGGGAAATGGTGTATGGAGGTTAGGGATGGAGCTATAGAGTGAGTGGAGTGATGGAGAGGTGAGGGTAGAGGTCCCATTTCCATTTATAGGTAACCTAGTTGTTAGTGCTGAAAAATAGGGTTTAGAGAGTGAGTACTTATGCATGGAGTGGAGTAAGGGCTAAGAGAGGTAGGTATGGGAAAAAAATCCATTTTCATGTTTTTCTTGAAGTTTAGATGCCCTTGAGAGAGCTTCCTTTCTCATATATGAGTTTCCTGTAGCAGTTACAGGGCTTCCCATAGCACTATAGGAAATCCTGTAGCAGCTAGTACATCCTATAGCAATTACAGACAGGAGAAATAATTAGGTTTTTTACTTACTTGAAGGGAGAAATGGGGGATGGATGCATGCTAGAGTTTCTTATGGAGTGGGTAGGCATAGGAGAGAGAGAAGATAGGAAGAAAATTGCTCCTCTATGTCTAAAACATCCTTTGATCAGTAACCTCCAAACCAGAAATAAGTGAGTGCATAGGTGTGATATTTCTTTTTATTGATTCTTTTTTTTCTTTTCTTTTTTTTTTCTTTTTTGGAGGATAGGTGGGTTGTCTCCACAAAGTTTTTCAACCCATAACCCTGCCTTGGGTGCCTCGAGGAAATTTTTACACAAGGACCTTTTATTTCTTTTTTTATCCTTTTTCTGCTCCAAGAATGCCTCATGGAGGTTTTCAACCCTAGATTTGGCCTTGGGCGCCTCAAAGAGCTTTTCACCCATGCCTTTTTATTCTTTATTTTTCTTTTATTTTTTCTAGGAGGGGGACGCACTGGAAACTATGGATATTCCAATGACATACATCTCCCTTTTTATGGAATTTATAAACTCAACCCTAGACAGGGGCTTCTTGTATACTTTGATCATGTACCCATTGACAAGCAGGTGGATCCCCTCCTCATCTATGGTTTTGATATGAATCAATTATCAGAGCATTTTTCCACTTTGTAAGGTCCCAACCATCTTGACATTATTTTTCCTTTGAATTCCTTGAACCTTGAGTCATAGAGAAATTCCCAATATCCTTCTTGAAAGGTCTTTTCCTTAATGTGCCTATCATGCCAAATCTTCCTTTGCAACTGAATCACTTCTATGTGAAGGAGTGTTTGCATCTTGAACTCATCAAAACTATTTAACTGTAGCGAATAGGTTTTCATCCAGAAGCTGGTAATCCACCATTCCTTCCTCATCTGCAGGTAGAGTTATTCTAGATAAAAATTATGCAACAACATTCTCCTTACTTGGTTTATCAACAATTTTCAAGTCAAATTGTTGTATTACAAACAACCATCTAGTTATTTTAGCATTAACATCAAGTTTATTCATTAAGTACTTGATTGTTGCATGGTAAATGTGTACAAAGGTATGATAACCAGTAATATAATGTCTAAATGTGTTTAAAGCATGGAGAATGGCTAACAGTTCCTTTTCTATGATAGTATAGTTGAGTTCAGCAATGGACAAATTCTTGCTAATGAAATAGATGTCATAGGGTAATTTGTCTTCCAACTGACCCAAAGCTGCCCACACAGCTTTGTCTGATGCATCTGTGTGGACGTAGAAAGGAAAAGCCAAGTTTGGACCTTGGAGAATAGGGGAAGTAGTTAAATTTTCCTTAATGAGCTCAAAACCTTCTTGAGAAAGAATGGACCAGATAAATTTAGAATCTTTGGCCAAGAAACCAAATAATGACGAAGCCAATTTACTAAAGTATTTGATGAACCTTCTATAGTAGCCAGCTAAACCTAGGAAACTTTGTACATCTCTTTGATTTTGAGGAGCAGGCACCTTTTTTATGATGGTGATTTTGTTCGGGTTCACCTGTATTCCTACTTGTGATATTGAGTGGCCCAATCCTACTCCTACTCTTTTTAAGAATTCAAAATTTTTTGGACGTAGGGAGAGATACATCTTAATGTGCCTTCTCAACACCTTTCCCAAATTAGAGATATCTTCTTGGAAGTCATCCCCATAAGGTGTGAAATCTTCCATGTAGATTTCCACCGAGTCATGGACTAGCTCCGAGAAAATGATCAAGACATATCTTTGGAAAGTAGCTGGGGCATTACACAACACAAAGGGAAGGACTCTGTAAGCGAAGGTGCCCCAAGGACATGTAAAAGTAGTCTTGTTCTGGTCTTCATGGCTAATTCGGATCTGGTGATACTCACTGAACCCATCTAGGAAAGAAAAAAAATTATTTCCTGCAAGGCCATCAAGAACTTGATCTATAAAGGGCAAGGGGAAATGGTCCTTCTTGGTGGATTTTTTGAGTTCCCGGTAATCAACACAGATTCGCCATTTTCCATTCTTCTTTGGGATTAGGACAAGAGGAGATACCCACTCACTGTTTGATATAGGATAGATGAAACTTGTAGGATAGTGAATGATGCTCCACTGTCGGCCTCAACACATGTGGATTTAGTCAAATCCCCAAGTGGTCCCTCACAAAATCTATAAATAGAAGCAACCTCAAGCTCATTCACACACATTCACTCATTATATTTTCTTCTTGCACTCTTTTTCGTGGATTTTATTTTTTGTTTTTCTTCACAAAGGTTCAATGCAAGAAGCTTTCATACTGTTCAGAATTACAGATGAGAGGCTCGCTCTGATCTAGGGCTTTTGGGCCATAGCCTCAGGAAAAAAAATAGTGAAATTGGGCCAGAGCTATGGGAACAGTGTGGCAAGGTAGTGGCCAAGCTACCATATTCGAGGGCAGAGCATGACAAGGTCACAACTAGGGTTCAGGGACTACATCAGGTTGATTTGGAGTAGAGCAGCGGGCACAGTGTGTCCTGCCAGTGGCCAAGGGAGCTATAGTCACGGGCACAATGTCTTGAGGTCATGGATAAGGGTTTTTTTTAGCAGATCTGAGTTAGTTCACCTTCGGTTGCTTTCACAATGCTTCCAGACTTTTGTCACTCAGTCACAGATGTTTACGATGTGTCTTTGAGAGCCTCTTGGATTCATATCTTGGATTTGAAAGTTGATATCAATTGGATTTGGTGGTCTATTGGTTATGTGTTTCTTGATGTTGTATATATGCAGATTTGTAGATTTTTTCAGTATATTTCAGCTGCATATCAAGCCCTTAAAGATGCATCTACAGTTCTCTGAATTTTCCACTCAATGACAACAGTGTTCAAAAGTCTGCTTACCAGTGTTAGTGCATTTCAATTCTCATAATCAAGTTCCTTCATCAAAAGTATGTTTAAGGTCATGTTATGCATGTGCTAGTTGTTTTACTACATTATGAAGATATGGATCTATGGATCATTGTACTCTTATTTACTAAATCATTTGATGACGATCTAAGAAGAAGAATTTGCAAGGTTTTTCACCATAGTGGGCTTTTCCCTAGTCTCGACCAATCCTGGTGTCTATATGTGTGCATACCTTTCTTCTTATGTTTCTTTATGTTTCGTTGCATAGATGATGATGTTATTGTTCATTCTAAATAGTTGGACATATTGATGGATAATAATATAGATATGAATAATGATATAATGATACGGGGATAAATTATCATGTTATTGAATAAATGAAATTATCAAAGAAAAGACCAATGTAGCCCTATAAAAAATTAACAGAATCAGACTGTGGGTTGCAGTAAATCCAGGTGTTATGTGCCTTGGTGGGCCTAGGAATCTTTGATCGGTGAACTCTCTGTGACCTAGGCTCTAGTCCTGAAAAAGTCGCTCAAATCTCGAGGACACTAGCACATGTCTGAGGGAAAAAGTCCCTATACGCATGCATGCCTATGTTGTGGGAGCATCCAGAGCCTCCCAAATGCACCCATGCCCATATTGTGATATGTATAGGGTTTAATGGTCTAAAACCTCAGTGGGACCTAGGGGGTGGTTACCTGAGTGGTTGGGATGGCTCCTGGGAGTTTTATTGTTGATTTGGAAGGTCTGTGTGATGTTTTTTTATCGATTCCGCTTCTTTAATGTCACATAGGAGGTTGAATCTGATCATAGTAGCCTCTCATCGCATGTTTAACCCAGATGGTCAGTTACATGGGTAGATGTGGGATAAGGTTGTTATAGAGTGGTATCAAATTATGGTTTCCCTCTCCTTGGGTGATGTTTGGTTTCCGGTCTCTTTGTGTCATATCTGATACCACAAAGTGGTATCGGAGTATGGTTCACCCCTTGGACTAGATGGGAGGAATGTATTTGTCGTGCATACATGTTAGTTTCATATGGGTTATGTATGTTTTTGGATTATGTGCTTGTGTGTATGCATGGCGATGGTCATTGTTACAGTTGTGTCGCCATGTGGAAGTTGATGGTGTTGTTGTTGGATCTGATCGTCATGAGTGCATGTCATTTATGCATTTTTTATGCATGTCAGTGTCTATATGTTGTTATGAATTCATTTTCATGGTTATAATTGTTGTCCATGAGGAAATTGTAGGCACTTTAGGTCATCATGATGTTGTTGATATGTTATGATGTTGATGTGTTGGTTGAGATAGAGTAGGAGATGTGGATCATCAAAGTGAAGTTTCAACACTAGACTTTGGGGTAAGAGCAGATCATCATACAGGTATTGTATGATTGTCATGTAGGTATGTTGGTTAACGGTTTTTATAAGCGTTAGGGTTATGTACATGTTTGTTAGTCTACTATTGTTGTGGTTACATGTCATTAGGGGAATTTTGAGGTCTAAAATGGGCCTCCTAAGGAAATTATAAAATAATAGTGGAAATAATAAAATAATATTTGATTACATCATTAAATTATAGAGGGAAAAAAAGAAAAAACTACTTTTTTAACTCGTATTTTCAACTTATCTCCCAAATTGTTTACTCAAATTTCGAGCAGGAATATTCGTTGGATGCAAAATTTAATTCCTCATCCAATGAGTACCCATTTTGCATACTTTCGATGGACCCTGCTACATGAAAAAAGAGAAATAATGAAAAAATTGATTGTAATCACGTTTTTTCATGTATTTCTCATTTTTCGTGTAGTAGGGTCCATCAAAAGTATGCAACATGGGTACTCCTTTGATGAGGAATTAAATTTTGCATACAACGAGTACTCCTACTTGAAATTTGAGTAAAAAATTTGGGAGATAAGTTGAAAATACGAGTTGAAAAAGTAGTTTTATTATTTTATTATTTTTTAATCTTTTTATCCTTTTACTTAAAAAATGGTGAATCATCCCCCGGGGTTGACATCATCATCTTGAATCCTATTGGTTCTTATAAAGTTTATTTTGGTTGTACATTTTTCTTAGGAGGCCCATTTTAGACCTCAAAATTCCCCTAATGACAATAGATGCTAGTGAATCAGTGTTGTCATATGTGCATGTGTCAAGTACTCATGAATGATAGTAACTTGTTGATTGTTATATGATAGTTAATTTGATTATTATATTATATGTTGTTGATGAGTATGTTATATGTTAACTTATTGTTGTTATATGTTAGTTAACTTGATGATTATGGTTATTGTATTAATATATTGATGTTTTATGTATCTTGTTGATTTGGATTGGCTTATGTAGATGGTTAGGGTTATTATGTTCATTTATGAGTCGATATATTTGTGATATTGTATTCTACTAATCTAGACTGATTGTGTAGATGTCATTTTCATTCATGAATGACAATTTTTTATGAACTTATGAGGTGTGTTGTGGACAATTTTGTCACCCCCTAGAGACAGTCTAGAGTTGCCATAGACCAGTGCCTAGGACATCTTAATATAGCAAGGAGCTCATCATATAGCTTGGGTTGTCAATCCAAAAGCTCCCTTACTATCTCTTGTAAAATAAGGAAATAAGATTGAATGGGACCAAACTCTCTCAGAAGCTAATACAAAGATAAGAATAATGTAGGAACATCATGCATAACTCCAATATGAAGGCATCAGACAGTTAAGAGACAGCTTACTGTAAAGAGGGCCAGTTCAAATAATATGCCACAGAAATCAAATATCAGAGAGTGGATGCAGTGAGAGGAATAATAAGAGAATACCAGTTGATATTAGACTGATACCCAGATATACAACAGAACCATGTATGGGCTTGCCAATTCAAGAATCCATACACAATCCTGGCATTTTAAAAGCACCCTCCTAAAACAACTGATATAACAGAAATCATGGAAGAAGCGATCATGGAACAGTATATCATGACTAGGCCTATTTAAAGTGCTTGACTAACCCCAGTATGGGCATCAACGAGGATGAATCCTTACTCAATATTAGTGAGCCACTCGCATTCTAGAACATGATACAGGAAGATAAATAGCATGAAATGAGATATTGTATTAACACATAGGAGAAAATTACATACTGTGAGATACCAAAGACCAGAATCCTCATTACAGTTATAACTCCTCCTCACTGAGACCCTACGGGCTCTGAACCTTCATACAGAAATATTACAAAATGTATACAAAAGCATTTTCACTGCACAGTCTGCTGATATAAATCTGGAACCCTTACAATGTCTTATTTCCGGGTTTTTATAGAAAAGATAGAGAATTCTAGAGAAGGAGGTAGGTGGAGCACACTTAATGACTTTATTTGAACAAAATGGCGGAAAAAATTCGCACCCACACTGTGAATGACTAAATATAAATGACTGTACCTTACAATCTGCCTCTAGAAATAAATGTTGGAGGATGAAAATCTCCTTATAAACAAGACACAAATAATAAAATATACAAGTGCTATGTACTTGGCTGGAGGAGGAAAATCTGTTGCGATAAAACCTTGAGGTTGCTTGCAAGAATAAAAGAACTAGGAAGAAGATCTCTGCTGAGGCTCAGCATAAGGGGAAATCTTCATGAACCTTTTGTACTTTCCTGAGAAGAAAATTAGCTGAAATACAATCTGTAGGATATGATTTTTAATGTATTGTACCCTCATCTTGATCTTGAAAATCTTTGGTCCGATACCCTTGTCTTTTAACACCAGATACGAGCTCATAATCTTCAATGGGTTGTTGAAATATTTAATTCTTTGCTGATGTTCTGTGCAGGAACATTTATATCCCCATACGCTAACTGGCATCTTTAAATTGTCCTTGGAGAGTTCGAAAGATTTTAAATCCAGCTCCTGCGATGGATGTCTTATCATGGTGGCTTTCAGGACCCGTCTTCATAAATGGCAGCTTCAGTGAATTACCGTCTAAGATGCTCTATCGCTGCAACCAAAACTGTGAATTAAAACATCTTTCCGTTTGTTGAAACCTGAAAAATCTACCAATACATTAGAAAAACCAGGTAGAAGTGGGATGGACGAGGAGGTGTTGACAATAATGGCGACAAGGACATGGCTGAATGATAAGAACGTGCAGGGTGGTGGAGAAAATACGATGGGGGCTGTGATAAACAGGCGAAATGTAAACTTTCCGCGTAGAACTGTTTAAACATGACGAATGAATAAAACGACAAATATGAATGAAAGCATATATGTATATACGGTAGGGGAAAACACCATGGATGCGCGAGAGTATGACGCGTGGACGATAGTACAACAAATGTCAACAAAAAGGGTGACGTGGAGACGTGTGGTCAACAGGCGAAAGAGAACGCGTCTTAGACCATCGGATTTTGAATCCAGATCAACGGCTCGAAGGCGCGGGGGCGACGTAACGGTGGGCCACAGGACACAATAGTCATGGGCTAATGCGCGAGCGGCTTTGGAGGATATCTGCCGTTGGATGGAGGTCGATAGATCTGACGGCGCGGGCAAATTCCGCTGCTCGGCCATTGTACAACATTTAACACGCGAAAAAGTGGTTTTTCGGGCCCTTGCAAAAGACACGTGGCGCGTATTTAGTGGAATTGTTGCCCCCATGGTGAATACCGCTGTCCCGTCCAAAGCTGTGCGGAATTAACTGCCGGTTTTTGTGCGCGGGGACCACTATCACTGCGTTGATTGCAGGCCGTAGATTTGACTGAGATCGAATGGTTGCAGGTGCGCTCGAAACTTTTATCGTTAAGGCCTTTTTTCCTTTGGCATATGGTTTTGCGCTCGGGTCCTATGGGAATTCAAGAAAAAGGTGCTGCGGCTGTATGGGCTAGGCCTGATAGGTTTTATAAACGTGGATTTCAACCTTTGCACAGTGTATTTTCAACCGGAAAGAGTAACGGTAGACCAAACATGGAGGGCTTTGGCCGTAAAAGGTGTTTTAAACAGACCCAAAGGGAGATGGTGGCCAAAACTTAAATGGAGGGGGTGATATGCACAACATCGACTCCATCTGGGGACGACATGTTCATCCTTGGACATGTCGAGAACCTGCAGACCGCTAAACATTCTCTGTATGTACATTCTGTTTTTCCATTCTTCTGCGCCTGTTCTGATATTTCGCCAGAACCCTTTCTTTATAAAAATGAAAGCTAAAACAACTTATATACAATATAATACAACGGGCATTCCCAGCCCGGGTTAGAATTGAAAGTATGGCTTGAGGAATTGGCCATTCACAGGGGCATCCAACAGATCACCCTGTAGGTTTTCTAACATAAAAGTATTATTTCCTCCCTGATTCACAATTTTGAATGGGCCAAACCACAATGGATCAAATTTGGCATGCTTGCCTTTCTCTGCTCTTCGAACGTCCCATCTGAGAACCAGGTCTCCAATTTGAAATTTCCTATCTTTCGCATGCTGATCAAATACATTCTTCATTTTCTCCTGATATTCTATCAATCTCTGATTTACCTGGTTCCGTGTTTCCTCTAATTCGACCAATTGATTAATCCTTCTGACCATGTCATTTGGTTCTTCCTAGCTTTCCTGCATAAAACGTGCTACTGGCAGTGCCAATTGCACAGGAAACACAGCTGCTCACCCATACACCAGCTCATAGGGAGATTTCCCTGTGGCTCTCTTGCTAGTTATCCTATTGGCCCATAGAGAAAATTTTAATTGGGAGTCCCAATTCTTCTGATTCTCATTTATTGTTTTCTTCAAGGCCCTCACCAGGGTTTTATTAGAAGACTCTGCTAAGCCATTTCCCTGTGGATAGTAAGTTGTGGAGTGACTCAATATGATGTTATAATATTGGCAGAAATTTACAAACCTGGCAGACTTGAAGGCCTGTGCATTGTCAGTTACAATTCTAGCAGGACAGCCAAACTTGGATATGATATTTTCCTCCATAAACTTGATTATCACAGCATCTGTAGCATTTCTTGTAGGTATGGCTTCCACCCATTTTTTGAAATAATCTGTGGCTGTTAGTATCCATTTATATTGGCCACTTGATGGGGGATGCATTTCCCCTATGAAATCTAATCCCCATTTCTGAAATGGTTCATTCACGTGAATAGGAATCAAGGGCAAAGCTGCTAATTTCTATCTTTCTGCAAATATTTGACACTTGTCACATGCTTTGACCCAAGCAAAAGCATCTGTAAATAATTTTGGCCAGTAGAAACCAGCCTTCAGGATCTTATGAGCTGTAGCCCTCCAGCTGTAATGTCCTCCACATATTCCCTCATGAAATTTTGTCATTATATTCTCCACTTCATCCTATGTGAGGCACAATAATAGTATGCCTGAAGGATCTATCCAATATAACTGACCATTGGCAACTATATACTTCTGTGATTTCATTCTTACAGCTCTATATTTTACCTTATCACAACCCGGAGGACAGCTGAGGGTTAAGAGATATTCAACTATTTCTTTGTACCAAGGACTAGTGAGATATTTCATGTGTACCTTTTGAGTGGCCATCTCTAGTCCTTGTTGTTCTTCTCCTTTCTCAGATTCTTCATTTGCTATCATGGATAAATTGATGCCCAAGGCTTGATGATTTGATTCAGATAACATTTTAGCAAGTCCCTGTCCTTTAATCAGCTTAGTAGGCCTTATGTCCAAATCATACTCCTGTATTTTTGCAATCCATCTTCCTCTTTTACCTTCGCTATCCCCCTGAACAAGAATGTCTTTGACAGCTGCTATGGGAACATATGCAGTAATGTGAGATTGCAAAACATAGGTTCTAAAAGCTTTAAGGGACTTTACTAGGGCATATGCCTACTTCTCCAATATATTATATTTCAATTCAGCATCATGCAATACTTGGCTGAAGAAAGCTATAGGTTGTTCGTATCCTTCTTCATTCTTTTGTAATAATACTCCAGCAATTGTATGAGGTGAAGCAAATGAAAAGATCATAAACGGCTTGTTGTAATCTGGTCCAGCTAGCACAGGGGCTTCAGCAAATTCCTTTTTCATCCTTATGAATGCATCTCTATACTCCTGGGACCATTTTACTTCATTCTCCTTCTTCAACATATCAGTTATGTGCCTAACTATCTCAGCATAGTTAGGAATAAACCTTCTTAGAAAATTAATTCAGCCTAAAAACACCTGTACTTCCTTCTTATTCCTAGGTAAAGGAATACTGTTTATTACTTCAACTCTCTTAGGGTCAATTTTCACACCATCTTTAGTTACAATGTGCCCTAAGAGTTTTCCCTCATCTAATGCAAATAAAGATTTTTGAGGATTGAGGGATAGGCCATACCTTCTGCATTTTTCAAAAGTTCTTCTTAAATGCTCAATATGCTCATCATCATTCTTTGAAAACACTGTGATATCATCAAGATATACCACCAAAAACTTGTCCTGCTCTCCAACAAAGGCTATGTCCATTGCCCTCTAAAAAGTAGCTCCTGCATTAATTAATCCAAATGGCATTCTGGCATACATAAATGTTCCCCATGGCGTTGTAAATGCAGTTTTCTTCTGGTCTTCTGGAAACACAGCTACCTGATTATAACCATAAAATCCATCCATCATTGACATTCGGGATGCTCCCACCACTTTCTGCAGAATGTAGTCCATCTTTGGCAGTGGATAATTATCCGTTAGAGATGCTCTATTTAAATTCCTGAAATCCAAATCCTAAGGAAATTCGTCAAAAAATTTCAGATCTTGGTTCGCAATATTTTTGGAGATATGATCTGTGGAAGGTAGTGCTTTTTCAGGCTCCTGAATTTCATCTCAAAGAGGTGATCGTGGGAAAAGTTCAATAACTCTCTCTCTGGGCATCGAATTGGAGTGCCGTAAAAATTGGTTGCAAGTACACGGACTGCAGTTTCTTGGCTATCAATTTCAGAGACGAAGGACGAAACAATGACACGTGGCAAGTCGTACAAGTTCGCTCTACTGAACCAGTCCAAAATTGGGTCATTGTGGGAGATTGGAAATAACTTTGTCTTGAAGAATCCAAATCAGATCATACCTGTGGCATTTGAAAGAAAGTTCAGAAGGCTACTACAGTAGTGAATTTCAGATATTGAAGATTCTCAATTACAGAGAT